>LR750088.1:195000-247976 GCA_902729485.2 Mus minutoides
GGATGATGATGACTTACACAGAGGAGCTAATTAGGTAATTGAGGCACATCAGAGGACAGATTCATAGCGTTCAGTCATCTTGCTTCTTAGCATGGGATAGGATAAAGAGCATAAGAAGACTTGATGAAAACAGCACATGGGGCCCTTTTCTGTCTGGTAGACTGGGGTTTGGGATATCTCTTGGTGATAAAGGGATAATCTCCTGGGATGCATTAGGTAG
Organism: Mus minutoides; assembly: GCA_902729485.2. Classification (NCBI taxonomy): domain Eukaryota; kingdom Metazoa; phylum Chordata; class Mammalia; order Rodentia; family Muridae; genus Mus; species Mus minutoides. Next base: position 195,221 of record LR750088.1, read on the forward strand.
TTTCTTGTTGACAGAAGGTCCCAGTCTGGAGACTTTGTGGTGTAAGGTAATAAGTAATATTCGTGGGAAGGTAGTAGACAGATCATTTTTCCTGTTTATTTATTTGCTTATTTATTTATTCACTTTACATCCCAGTTCCAGCTCCCCTCCTCCCATTCCTCCCTCCCTTTCTCCTCTGAGAAGGGAGAGGCCCCCTCCTCCCACAACACATGAAGACCTGCAGGACTAGGTACATCCTCTCCCACTGAGGCCAGACAAGGTGGCTCATTTAGGGGAACAGGATCCACAGGTAAACAGGTCATGTTTGAACACTCGACAATAAGCTTAAATAATGAGTTTAACTATATGCAAAGATCTCTTTAGTTTTTAAATATTACTTACAGGAATAGACTCACCTATAAGTCTTGCCAACATAGCTGCTTAAATAGGAACTGAACAAAGAAAACAACAATAAATGTGTTAATATGGACAGGGAAAGTCCCGGAGGCCTCAGCCCCTCATGAAGAGCTACAGGCAGTGAGGAATTCGAGTGCAGGAGAAAGAGCTTCCCCAGGGAAGAGCACACAATTGATGACCCAGTACCAAATGCTCAGCTCGGAAAACTCCCATAAAAGTCACATTATGTACATTGAGCAGGTTTTATTTATGTATTTAGGGATATATATATATATATATATATATATATATATATATATATATATATTGATGTAAGAACAATTAATAGAAAAAGGCCATGAATTTGGAAGAGAGCAGGGAGTACTGTATGGGAGGATTTGGAGGGGGAAAGGGAATGAGAAATGATGAAATTATAACCTCAAAAAATAAAAGCTTCAAGGCAAAAAGCGATTGTTTTAATTGTATTTACTGTGATGTGTGGGGAGCCTGTGCCACAGAGATGTGTTGCATCCAAGGACAGCCTATAGAAGTTGGTTTCATTCTTTCACCATGTGGGTCCTGGGGACTAAAGTCAGGTTGTCAGGCATAGTGACACGTTTTTTCAGCTTCTGAGCCACTGGCCCTCAAAGAAGGATGTTTAGGTAGTTAGAATGTATTTGGAATAGAAAACTAGATAATAATAAGTGACATGCCCCAATAATTTTCTGAAATGTTATGATAACTTATTCTGATTATTTCCTTACTTGGTTTGTAGTTTTGGCCTTTGCTCTTGCGGATACCAAGAAAATTATTTTGTGTGATGTAGAAAAGCCTGAAAGCTTACACTCCTTCTCCGTGGAGGGCCCAGTGTCTTGTATGCATTGGACGGAAGTGACTGTGGAAAGCAGGTAGAGTACCCCAGGTGTGGGTGTGTGGGGACAGGCATGGTGGTGGGGGTGTGTATGTGTTGATGACAGTAGATGGGTTCTGGATGCCTGGAGAAGTTTTCAGAGCTCGTTTCTCATGTTATTTCTCAGACATGTCCTTGGCTAGGCTGCTCTCAAACTTGAGGTCCTCCTGCCTCCTGGCCTCCCAAGTGTTGGTTTGGGGATTGTAGACATATAGAGGTACTTCCAGCTAAGATTTTCATTGTTTAGAATGGAAACGGGGGCTGGTGCTGTGAGTGTGCATACATTGCAGTTTTTAGTTTAAATTAGAAGTGTGAAATGGTTGTGTATTTTATGATTTTATTTGTGTGTGTGCTGTCTGTTTTGTGAAGAGCTTCAGCCTATGTTAATGGATGTTCTTAGGGCATGAACATGGCTCAGCAGAGCAGACAGCCTGTTTACCTTCTGTTTACCTGGCTGGTGTCTTTCCCTTGTTTTTTGGAACAGGTTTTCCTTAGTTTGTGTAGAGAAGGAAATGCTTGGGCTATAGTAGGAATGTCACCCATGACACTGGCTCATGTGGGAGACAAAGGGCTTTGAAAATGTTTTTTTTTTCCCAGTAGTGTTTTCTTCCTGACTTTCACTAAATTACTATCAAATGAAGCTATAAATCATGAATTTTAATGGACAGCTTTCTTAAGTGGGACCTAAAAAAAAAAAAAAAAAAAAAAAAGACAAGGATTTAGCCTGAGGTTTGAAGTTCATTAAAGTTCATTAAATAAGCAAGGATTGCAAATAGTTATGGTTTTCTAGAAGGTTAGAGAAAGAAGGCATGTCTCGTGATTTGTGTCCTAGCCCAGGAACCAGCTTCTTAACCAGTGTGTTTCTAAAGGCTTAGGAATGAATGTTCCAGGGATGTTCTAGGGTCTCTCAGAACGGCACTGTGAGAGAGTTGCTACTTTTCCACTTTCTCGGCCATTTATTTCTAACTGTATTTGAGAGTGGAATTGCGAAAGAAAAGGCAATAAAGATTACTTCTGATCCACACATGGTGGTGGTGCACATCTATAATGCCAGCTGTCAAGACTCTTTTAGGAAGCTGGAAAGATGGCTCAGCTATTAAAGAGTACTTGCTGTCCTTGCGAGTGATCTGAGCTTGGTTCCCAGCATCCACATGACTGCTCACAACCATCCATAACTCTAATTCCAGGGATCTGATGTCCTCTTCTGGACTCCTCAGGCACTATGCACACATGTTTTATACATAGATTCATACAGGCAGAACATGGATACACACAAATAGACCCAAAAGAATTAAAAAAATATAGAGTATTTCTGGATTAATGGTATAGTTTCATATATCCCCCCAGACTGCCAGATCCCCAAGTCTGCATGAGTCATAGAACCAGTCATTCAATGATAGAACAATCTCGGTTGTTTTAAATTACTCTTAGTACTTTGTTTTCTGTGGTTTCTTAGATTAGCACTCAGAAATTATAAGTTCTCAGTCTACCTGAATATTGAATACATATAAATATACTTCATATGCTGACAGAAAGCTTTTATTAATATTCCTCAATATATAAAGTGAGTAGGCCAGTAAAACATGCATACAAATAAATTGGGTGTTCCAGCGCTTTCTGTTCATATATGGGGTTGTTAACAGTGTGTGTTTTACAAGGGCACCAGTATTTTTACATGTATTTATGTGGTAAAGTTATACAGCTAAGAATCTCTTTTAATTGCATTTTGAATGGAGAGAGAAGTAGGATCTTTGCTGCTGTGTAACGCTGGGCTCCTGTTTCTTTTAGTGTTTTAACATCGTTTTATAATGCTGAGGATGAATCCAATCTTCTCTTGCCGAAGCTGCCCACATTGCCAAAAAAGTATGTATCTGTTTCATTCCTTTGAAAGGAGCCTTGCCAATTTCCTTCTGCTGTAACGTGATGCCAGTGTGCCGTGCGCTTCTCACTGGTGTGCCTTATCTGTTTTCTCCCAGTTACAACAGCACCTCAAAAATATTTAGGTAAGTATACCTTCCTTATTTTCTAACAAGGTGGTCTTTTATTATTTTTGTTAATATTTTATTATTTTTGTTAATATTGAAGAATGACCCAACTTATATTTTTATTTTAGTGAAGAAAATTCTGATGAAATTATCAAGCTCTTGGGAGATGTCAGGTAAATCCTACAGCTATCTTATTTGATTTCTTGAAGTTAATATTTTATCTGAAGTTAATATTTTGTATCTAAGGCAATTTTCAGAACTGAATAGTTGATTCTTCATCATGTTACTTCACTGTTGGCATTGAAATCTCTGAATAGCATACAGATGTCAGGGCCAACTGTGTGACCATTGAATGTTCTAAATTTTAGTAATATTATAGTGTATCTTAAGAGGATAGATGTACTAGAGTTTCTAGATCTAATTTAAAATTTCTCAATTATTAAAACCTATTTAATGTAATTTTTATCCCCTTCCATGACAGAACTGATGGCACTATGTGTTATCTGGTAAAAGGATCATTCTATTACTGATTGTGCGTAAATACAGTTGATGCCATATAATTTTATTGTAAACAGAATTTTTTTTAGGCTCTTGGAAGTCTGTTACTCTTTTGGTAAAAAATGTAACAGGCCTTCGTGGTAGGGGACTTGTTGCGGTCACACCCGTGGGTAGTACAGCTGTAAGCGTAGCTTGACAGTCCTGCCTTGGGTTAAGAATGTAGCCCATTCTGCTGTTGTCAGGCCTCAGTTTGTTGCATTGTTCTCAATTAGGCTGAACATCCTTGCCCTTGGAGGAAGCTCTGGATTTATTGAGCTTTATGCTTATGGGATGTTCAAAATTGCCCGAGTAACAGGGGTAAGTTCGTCTTTAAATTTTTCTGTTTCTATTAGAAAATAGCAGCTGATTACTTACAGAACAAGATGAGAGCAAGTTGAGTTTGTGTTGTTGGTGGTGTTTTTCACGAGTTCATCTTGAAATGTTCAGAGGTTAATTTTAGAAACATAGAATGTAGCGTTACTGTGCTTGCAGCAGTCAGGAACTATTGGTGGTGGAATTAGTCAAGGTTTTCCTTTTAAAGAATGATTGGCATGAGCCATTTGATTCAGATTTACTGGTTTTTAAGCCTGCAATGGGCAAGAGTTGAAGTGGGTAATTGGCATGTGAAAGCAGCCTTAAGCTCAAGTCTTCAGGGCTGTAACTCTGTAACTCATAAAGGGAGAGAATATCTTAGAGTCTATGGAATATGTTGGTTCGTCAGTATTTGGTGTGAGTCCCTTCATGGGAGGCAGACAGACATTAGTGTATTAGTGTGTTCTTGGACCACTCCATAGGTAAGTCAGGAATCAGGGTTGTGCATTTCTACTTTTTAAAGTTCTGTTTGAATTTTTGCCTCCATTGTTACAAGCAGATGCAGCCCGTCAGTAATAGCAAATGTATCTGGCCCGGTGATAACTGTTTTGCAGATTGCCGGAACTTGTATTGCTCTGTGTTTATCAAGTGATTTGAAGTCATTATCAGTGGTCACGGAGGTTTCCAGTGGTGGCGAATCAGAAGTTTCATATTTTCAGGTGAGTATTATAACTATACCAGTGTCAGGTACATGATTTATAGAGCTTTTCCTTGGTGCTGGGAATTGAACTCAGGGCAGAGCATGCTCTCTGCTATTGAGCTGTACCCTGCTCAATTATGTAATTATGGGTTTTAATTACTCATATCACTGAAGGTATAATAAGTAAAAGATGAAGGTCTCCTTGGGATGTCTAAATCTTGTATACTGAGTGTTATAGTGAATGTTATTTCTTGTACACTACAATTTAGGTTTCATAGTTAAGACTGTTTTGGTAGTCTGTTATGGCCTTACTAATTGGTTATTTGACCAGCTTAGCATTATACTGGGGTTTGTTTTGTTTTTTTCTTTAGTCTTTGTCTCTCTTAGTAGTGAAAGCTTATATTTATTGGTTACTTAATGTGACAAGTGCTTCAAACACAGCAATATAATCGATAGGTAGTACTGTGTCCTAATTTGTAGGTAACACTTTGGGCACAAGAGGAACTGTAGAGCTCACTTAGTGTCATCACAGAATTGGAAAGTCATGCTAGGCTTTCTGGTTCTGGTCTGTGTTCTTAGCACATTGCCACAAGGATAAAATGATCACTCAGAATAGGGAAAAATCTTTTTTAAACTGTGGCTTGTGTTATAGACTAGGATACTGCCTGGGCTTTTATATTTATATTATAGCTTTGCTTTGTTTGGAAATCTTTTCAAGTGTTTCTTCTGAGCTATCCCAGTGTTTTAAGCATGTCTGAACTCTCAGAAGGAGGACCAAAAGAATGTGTGGTGTGGTATTTGCACAGTCTATTCAGAACATCAAAGAGCTGGGGACTATGGCTGTTTGCATTGGCTCTTTTTTTTTTTGTGAGACTGAGAAACTGTTGATTAACAAGTTTGTACCTGAGCTCTAGTAAAGTGATTTTCTTTTTTCTGTGAGGTTTGTGATAAATTTGTTTTTTGTTGTAGTTTTGAATTAGATCTCATGAAATGTAGGCTTGCCTCCGACTCATTGCACATAGCTGAAGATGACCTTGCATTATTCCTCCTCTTCTTCTTCCCCTTCTTTCTCCTCTTCCTCCTCCTCCTCTTCCTCTTCCTCTTCCTCCTCCTGCTGCCTGCACCTCATCCTCCTGCCTGCACTTTCCAAATGCTGTGATTACAGATTTGTACCAAGGCCAGACAAAATGGACAATGACAGTCTCATTCAAATATGACTTATACTAACTGATAGTCATGTATTAATCCATAGCCTTTAGTTCTTTTTACTTGCACTAAGATTTTAACATTAATCTGTGGTCGTTTTTAAATGTTGTCATAATGGTGCTCTAGGTTACTGCATCTGTAGGTACAAGGGAGGGAGAGATGGCTCCGAGCTGTGCCCCAGTTGGAAGTCCTGAGGTAGTCAGTCACCTTCTGGTTTCCACACTCAAGGGACAGAGCTTTAAGTTTTTCTGGCATGTATTTAGTTAGATAAAGACTCTTTAAGCAAAGGGATTGTTTTTAATCTGGATGTGAATAATTTGTCTTCAAAAGAAGTAAATGCTCCTGTTAGTCATTTTATTTATTGTTTTATTTTGTAGCTTGAAACCAATCTGCTGTATTCCTTCTTACCTGAAGTAACTCGGATGGCCAGAAAGTTTACTCACATTTCAGCTCTCTTACAGGTACGCATCCATAACCTGCTCTGTGTTAGCCTTTTACTGGAAGCTTCTGACTTCAAGAAAAACTATCGAAAGTTCATGTTGTAAAGCTACCTGTAATAGGAGTGCTATAAACTAATCTTACAATATTTATTAAAGTGAAAGCAAAAATTTAATTGAGAATCTCCTGTCTAGCCCTGTTAACTGCCTCCCAAAAAAATAAAAAAAGGGAAAAAAATTCTGTAAATCTCCTAAACTATTTATAATGAGAATGTAACTTAAAATTTTTATATAGAAAAATTACTGTGCAAAAAGTATCTTCATGGGCTGGAAAGACGGCTCAGCGTTTAAGAGAACTGACTGCTCTTCCAGAGGTCCTGAGTTCAATTCCCAGCGAACACATGGTGGCTCACAACCATTTATTTTGGGATCTGATATACTTTTGTGGTGTGTCTGAAGATAGTAGTGACCATGTACTCACATACATAAAATGAATAAGTAAATCTTTAAAGAGAAAAAGAATCTTTATATAACTCAGCTCTTTTCATAATAAATCCATCCTAAGTTAGTTCAGCTCTTTTCATAATAACTCAGCTCTTTTCATAATAAATCCATCCTAAGTTAGTTCATGGTTCTGTTGTTCTCAAGCAGTTTGTCTAGGGTGATCCAGAAAGTTCTATTGATCTGTGCCTGGAGTAGCTCACCAGTTCTTTCTTTAAGAAACTCGTTATGCAAACAGATGCGTGTTCCAAGGCTGGAATGGCTGTGTCTCTGCTCCACATCTCTCATCCTCTAGCCTGCCTGCATGCCTGTGAGCATTCACATGGTGATGGCTGCAGGGTTCTCAGCAGTGTGAGTCTGAGGTGCAAAGACTTGGAGGCCTTGAGCTCAGGTTTGCTCTTTCTGCTGTGTTCTGTTAGAGCAAGCACGGACCAGGCTAGACCGTTTTCCCTCATTGAGCAAAGAAATACTGACCTTTTGTTTGCTTTACCTCAGTCTTTATTTTGCTTGATGTTAAAGATTTCTAGAGGTTTGTTTTTTCTTAGGGATCCTGTCTGACAGTTGAGTCCCTAAACAAAGCAGTATTGTGACTGTATGTGTAAAATATAAAAAAAGCACTTGTTTTCCCAAATACAAACTTGGGAATGTGTCATTGTAAATTTGTAAGAATCACTGTATAACTTAGTTTCTTAAGTGATTACCAAAGCTTAGTCATGTATTTCTTTTTTCCTATAGCTTTATTGAGTTAGAAGAGTAGTTGAAAGTAAATTCTGCCAAAGAAGAATGCAGTAGCATGTTGTTTTGATATTTTTTACTGTGATTTTCTTTTTGTTAACAGTATATAAATTTGTCACTGACATGTATGTGTGAAGCATGGGAAGAAATTCTGATGCAGATGGACTCCCGTCTCACTAAGTTTGTACAGGTAATGTACTAATAACTGACCTTTCCTGTGGAGATACTGAGCTCATTCTGTCTGTATTTACTTTATGAGATATATGAGGGTCAGCACTGGACATAGTGGCTCACTTTGTAATCCCAACATTGGAAGAGACAAGACAGAAAGTTTGCCACAAATTCAAGGTTGATGTGGGCTACAGGATGAGACCCTGTCTCAAAGAAAAGATGGCAGGCCAGAGAGATACCTGAGTAGTTCAGAGCCTTTGCTGCCCTTGTGGAGGGCCCATGTTTGAGTTGGTTGGCTCACATCTAACTGTAATTAAAGCTTTAAAGGAATCTGATGTCCTTAGCCTTTGTGGATACCTTTTATCCCTATATTCATGTGTGTGCATGCACACACACACACACACACACACACACACACACACACACACTTTAAAATGCTAAGATCTTTATTTTAAGTGGTTGAGTACAACCTTAGTTTTTAGGGGCAGGGTGTGAAAAGAATATATTTGTCAGTTTTCTGTTACAGTCACAGTACTGTGGCTTGTAATATATCAAGAAGGAATTGTTTTAGCTCTTAGTTCTAGATTCTGACAGTTGAGGGTTATGTAGCATCATTGTTTTCCGTCTGTTGAGCAGGGTTCATGCCAGGTGGCATCGTGGCAAGAGCATGTTTAATAGGGGCCACACTGGCACAGGAAACCAGGCTAACCATTGTCCCCAGTGTCAACTTCATTTCTTCTCACTGACTCGCCACCTTCCATCCTCAGCTACTTCTTAAAGAGTCTGCCATGTCAGTGTCAATACACCAAGGACAAGCCTTCAGCAGAGAGACCCTGGGGACAAGCCACATCCAAACCGTGGCAGACTCTTTGTTTCCCCTTTGGTACAGCTGGGTGGAGCTGCACTAAAATTATGTCCCTATAATTTTGAATAAATATGCTTATATTTATTATAATATAAATATAATAAAAATATAAATATAAGTATATTATATTTATGGATGTAAATATGATATGTATTTTTAAATTTTTGTCTAGGAAAAAACTACAACCACATCAGTGCAGGATGAGTTCATGCACTTACTGTTGTGGGGGAAAGCCAGGTGAGTGCACGTAGATGATCTTGACTTTCTTTCCTATCTTCTCTTGACAGTAATTCATTCATTCTTTCTTTCTTTCTTTCTTTCTTTCTTTCTTTCTTTCTTTCTTTCTTTCTTTCTTTCTTTCTTTCTTTCTTTCTTTCTTTCTTTCTTTCTTTCTTTCTTTCTTTTCCCTCGCTCCGGTCAGCCCCGTATGGCCCCACTCGCTCCGGTCGGTGTCTCCAGTCCAAGGATTCGTTTTATTATTATTATTCATAAGTACGCTGTAGCTGACTTCAGACGCACCAGAGGAGGGCGTCAGATCTCATTATGGGTGGTTGTAAGCCACCATGTGGTTGCTGGGATTTGAACTCATCACCTTCGGAAGAGCAGTTGGGTACTCTTACCCGCTGAGCCATCTCACCAGCCCGACAGTAATTATTTCAAAGATAGTTATTTCCTTTATAAAGATAAAATACAAAATTCCAATAGAAGACCTCTCCCCCAAAAAAGTATGTCAGTTTTTGGGATTTTCTATGAACTTTTTATATATCTGTGATCATTTTGTATGTATATATAAGTATGAATGTGTGTATGTATATTGGATGTATAAAAGTTCCAGAACTTTTATGTAGCCAAGATAATCTTTTTCTTCTGGTACCTTGGGTAAATAACTACCCAGGGTACTAATTAGTAATCCCTTCTTGATGTTTAGAAGTGTATACTTCGTTTATTTCTGGATTTTACTGTGACATTTCTGTCTCTTTTTAGATAAACACAGTCCTCATTTGACTGGTGCTATTTCTTCATGATTATTTTGTTCCAAAATCCTGTTTGCACTTTAACATTTAGGTTTTAAATGACACATTCAGAGTTTGAATGGAGAGGTTACTAAAATACTTTCTTTTCTGTTGTAGTGCTGAGCTTCAGACCCTGCTGATGAACCAGTTAACAGTGAAGGTGCTGTGAAAGTCTATATGTTTAGATGGCTGTGAACACATTTTTAATAGTGGTCTTTTGGGGAATGACATATAGTATCATAGTTACATGCTAAATGTATTTTTTTTTTCTCTTAATTAGGGCTTAAAAAAGCTTGGCCAGTCTATAGAGTCATCATATTCCAGTATACAAAAACTGGTTATAAGTCACTTACAGAGGTATGGAAGTGATGTAGAATTTTTTGATACTGCATTCATACATACATGGCATTGGTCATATTTCTGCTTCCTTCTCTCCACTGTTTTACATTGTCTTTTCAAGCCTTTTCTAGCTATTTGCATTGGCATTTTAGGGAACTTGGCATACCAAGATTGAAGTCAGTAATGACAATTTTTTTGTGAAAATAGTTTTTTAATTCTTTTATCCAGGCTGGACTTTTTGAGTATTTGGGCTTTTTTCTTATTTAACTATAAAATAAGCCACACAGCTTCTAATATTTTACATATTTTTTTTCATTTAATATCTTGGCAGTTTGTTCTTGTCATCTTGGTTTCACACAAGAGTTAGGAATGGGGCTGGCCCAGTGTTCCTCAACACTAGGCCAAGGCTTGCTCCTGGGTTTTCCAGGTCTCCTGCTGTTTCTGTGCATAGCAACTTGAGTGAAGTGTTTGTAAGTGGCTGCTGAGTGTTTGGTTTGTATTTTGACAACTCTTATGCTGGATTTCTAGAAATACCCACAGTCCCCTGAGCTCTCTGAGTACCTTCTGCTTTGGTCTGTTCCATACTACACTGTGTCTGTTTACTTCACTTTCCCTACTGAGTGTAATGATACTTAAAAACCTGCAGTACCTTTTTATCTTAAAAGCAAAACCTTCTCAAGGCCTTGAGCATGTCTGCCTCTGCTTTACCCGTGCTAAGTACCTTTTGGTTTTCCAAGTTTGATATTGTATCTTCCACTCAAGGCTTTTTTCTCTCCCCTACCTTTTTTTTTTTTTAAATAAATATCTTTGATTTGTTTGTTCATTTATTAATAATGATGCTGGGAATGGAATCTAGGGTCTTGGGCATGTTGCATAAACAAACTCTACTATTGAGTTACATCCCCAGTTCCACTCAAAGACTTATATAACCTTCCTTTCTTTTTGGATACTCTCATCTTCTCTTTACCCGAGTTCTTCAGCTCTTCCCTTCAGAGAAGCCTTCAGCAGTTCCTGGAGTAGATCAGGATCTTCTGTTTCACCTGTGCATTTCTCTCAAGGCCCTTAGAGTAGTTAGGAAGATGTACTGCATGACTAGTTGTAACTAACTCCTTTATTACACTAAATGTTTTGAGGACCTTACCATTATTTTCCACTGTTTCCCCAGTACCTGGTATCTGACATGAAGTCAGTGCTTAAAAATATATGTGAGGACAGGCTGGTGTCTGACGTCTTTATTCTCAGAAGCCAGGACGTAGAAGCAGGTGGATTTCTATGAGCTGGAGGCCAGCCTGGTTTGCACAATTCTAGGCCAGTCAGGGCTACATAGTAAAAGCCTGACCTTTAAACGAAAGTGTCTATTGCTGAGCAAATGTCCACATGGTAAAGTGCAGGACGAGGACTAGAGGTACAGCTCAGTGGGTAGAGAGCTTGGCGAGCACTGCATGCAGTCTGACCCTGACAGAGAATCTAATCTGGTAGTCTTGTGTTTTCCTCTCAGTTGACATGATGGACAAATGATGCTTCTAGTTCTTAGAAATGGTTTGGGTAAATCTTTTCTGTGGAAAGATTATTAAGATTTGTTTGATTTTCTGAAATCAGCACGTGATTGTTGACTACCACCTTGGGGATAGTAATGGTACTTTGCCACCTTGGGGATAGTAATGGTACTTTGCCACCTTGGGGATAGTAATGGTACTTTGCCACCTTGGGGATAGTAATGGTACTTTGCCACCTTGGGGATAGTAATGGTACTTTGCCACCTTGGGGATAGTAATGGTACTTTGCCACCTTGGGGATAGTAATGGTACTTTGCCACCTTGGGGATAGTAATGGTACTTTGCTCTTTTGCTAGTGGCTCTGAGTCTTTACTGTATCATTTGAGTGAACTTAAAGGAATGGCTTCGTGGAAACAAAAATACGAACCTCTAGGACTGGATGCTGCAGGCATTGAAGGTATTGATTGAATTTCTCCATAAACTACACTAGATACAGTGCACTTACCCAACAAGTAACCCTTTTATTGTCTGTTTTTCTTTAGATGCTATTACCGCTGTGGGTTCTTTCATCCTCAAAGCAAACGAACTTCTCCAGTAAGTAATGTGCTAACCAGGAGTGTGGCTATGAGAATATTTACTTTTTACTTAAATAAGAACCTGAATCTCTTAAGAAAAATTTTTATCAGAGTATGTCAGTAGCACAGGGATCATTTAATGAAAAACTTTATTTTCTGGTCTTTCCATCTTCATACTCTAACTCCTGTGTCTCTTTCTGCTTACTTTCTTTACTTTATTCTCCTAAAAGCTTATTTTATTTCTTGTACCTACCAGTTTTGTTTTATTTATTTTTTTGTCTTGATTTTCCTGAACACTGTTGGCCTTGTCTTATTGCGTTATGTTGTGTTGTTATGTTGTGTAAGGGACTCCCTGTGTTCCCAGGCTGGCCTGAAACTTTCAGCCTTCCAAATGCTGCAGCCACAGTGTTCTGTGCTCCCCACCTCCCTCCCCCCTTAGATTCTCTTATTTTCTTGCACTGTCCGTCTCTAGCACACCTTTCCCTGGCTCTCTTTCTGAAGGGTGCTGCACCATCCGTCCCAGCAATCCTCTGACCCACAGGTTGTCCTTTCACCCTGCACCTGCTCCTTCTGTGCTTTGACTTCGCTTCCCTGTCTAGCTGTTTGCAAAGACAGTCTGTCTTGCTTTCCTGCATTAGGCTAGGGCTTTCAGGATAGCATATTCTAAAGTAACTTACTCAGAAAGCAGATGTTGAAGGTAAACGTCCCCAACTCTTTCTTACCCTCATATAAAAAATTTTTTTGTTTTATTTTGTTTTTTTGTTTGTTTGTTTTTTGTTTTTTCGAGACAGAGTTTCTCTGTGTAGCCCTGGCTGTCCTGGAACTCACTTTGTAGACCAGGCTGGCCTTGAACTCAGAAATCCGCCTGCCTCTGCCTCCCGAGTGCTGGGATTAAAGGCGTGCACCACCACACCCGGTACCCTCATATAAAATTGATAGCTTTGATGGGACTTAGGATCTGAAAAAATAATTTCTCCTAGAACTTTCAAAGCATTGCTCCATTATATTTAGGAGTTTTTTTTATTGCTGGTAGGCAGTTACTTGCTTTCTGGTGGCTTTGAAGTGTAGTTTTAAATTTCACTTCTTACAAACATTAGTCTTAATCCTTGACATCTTGAAGTTTCACAGTAGCAATTCTAGATGTGGGTCTTTCTGTTTGTGATCTGATATTAAAGAGCTATCAAAACTTTAATCTTAGAACTTGACAGACACCCTAAAATTGGGTGGTGATATCCATATCCATATATCATCCCCCCCCCCCCTCCGTCAGTCCATGCAGGTGCCTGGATTCAGCCAGGTGCTGCAGCGCACTGTGTATTGTCCCCAGGTTGTCACAGCGGGTAGAAAGTTGACACAAACAGAAGGAGCCAGCCTAGCTGAAGAGCTAAGCCGTAGGTTGACTGCCTCCGTGGTGACCAGGTCTTTTCCAGCCTGAAGCAGGCTGTGGGAGGGGAGTACAAGTAACATTCCATCCACATTCAGGAGTAGAGAGAATTGGATGCACACATGCTTGTTACTCGCCTTCCACTCCTGGGAGGCTCAGGACTCCAACCCAGGGAATGGTGCTGCCCATAGTGGGCTATGTCTTCCCACATTAGTTAACACAATTAAGGCAGTCCCCCACAGATAAGCCTGCAGGCCTGTAGAGGCTCCATCGTTGACTCTTGCCAGTGCTTCTGTAGTGTGTCTAGTTGATGGCTAGCACTAACCATCACTGATGCTAACTCACTTTGCAGAGCTGATGTGCACCATAGTTCTGGGTGAGGGTTGGAATGCCAGCAGGGAAAAGGCCCAGTGTTACTTGCTTGTGGTAATTACCTCATAGATGTATGCTTAAGGAGTTCAGAAGTGGTTTCTTTAAGATAAAGATGCACAGTACTAAATTTGGAGGTACATGTATGCAGTGCCCAGAGAAATTTCAGGTTTTTTAGAGATTTATTGTCAGAATCAAAACTAAGCTTAGCATGTCTATTGATGTTGGAGGTGGTGACATTATACAATTTTGTAATAAAGATTTCCTTTTGGAGTTAATATTTTTTTTATTGACTGAGGAGAACAATGGCTTCCCTTTGGTTCTGGCCTGAAAGGGTCAGAGCAGTTAAACTAGGGGAAAGTTCAGGGGCTGTTCCTCCTGGAAGGGAGGGATGTCCTAACAACTTTCTGTGAGCCAAAGTTATCTCCTTGTTTCTACCAAGAGTCATTATTTATCCAGTGAGGAGAGTGTCCTTGGGTTTGCTGAAAAACAGTTCCTTCTTCTGAAGTTCTTATTATGAGAAAATGAATTCAAGAATGATAATACTGTGTGTTAAGTTTAACTAAGCAAAGATGTTATTCTTTGAGCAAAAACTGCCAAGTCATACCCCATGTACTTAAGCTGAAGAAATCAGTAAAGCTTTGCTGCTTGCCACCAGAGCGGTAGTCTGGCTGTCTCTCCAGGCGTTCGTGCGAAGCTGGTCTTCATCAATTGACCAATAATACTATTTTTTAACTGAAATAATGGTGAAAACTATTTTTTTCTGGTTTGTTTCTGAATACTGAAGAAAGACTGTTGTACAGCTTGTAGCAAGGTCTTTGACCCAGTTACAGTCTAAGTTACCAGCCTTTTTCTTTCCTTTTTTAAAGAACTACTTTGATTTTTAAAAAAATATTTTTAGGGATGTGTTTGATTTGTAAAATTGGCTGTTCCAGGTGTGTAAGTATCATCCAGACAGGAAAAAATACAACAGTAAGGTGTATTATTTCTCATGACAGTTGAGCGATGATGTATGAACTGCACATGATAATCTTCTCTCTCATTTATTTTTTTACCTTTTTAGAGTTATAGATAGTAGTATGAAAAACTTCAAGGCATTTTTTCGGTGGCTGTATGTAGGTAAGTTGAATGATAATATAAATCAGATTTAAAGTCTTTACCATTTAATTTTGGGGGGAGAAAAATGTTTCTCTTAGTGAAAAGAAACTCTTCAAAATGAGAGGTTTAGTCCAATAAAGCGCATTTAACCTTTGAAAAGTATCTGTAATAAAAATTGTTTCTGGTGACCTTTACAGATAAATTTTTAAAACCCTTTTCTTTCCAGCAATGCTGAGAATGACAGAGGACCACGTGCTTCCTGAGCTGAACAAGGTAGTGATAGGAGCATGGGCAGCATGTCCCTGCATGTCCACACCAGCACTCTAGAGACTGCCCTGAGCAGGTGGAGGCTACTTTCTCTTGCCGTTCCCTACAGAGTACTGTAAACAAGTATGCTTACACAGCATGTACGTTCTGTTAGGTTTTATAAGTAATGTACACATGCAGGAGGTGGTGCTTAGGTCATGTACTGTTGGGGTCCGCCACTCTGGCGTACCAAAGACCGGGTCCCCTGGGGGGCAAACTGGGGCTAAGGGAGACTAGATGGGAGAGAAATGAAAACATTGAGACGAATCACCAATCAAAGCATGTCTGTCTTTATTGAAAAATCCTTCTAGGTTTTGAGAGGGAAGTCTCTACCCACAGTCAGTTCTGCGCAGGTGCCTGGATTGTAGTCCTAAGTCCAAGGCACTGTGGAACTTCTGAATTGGAAGCAGGATCTGGGTGGGAGGCTGCAGGCGGGTAGCAGGACTCCAGGGAAGCACAGAGGCATTTTGCAGGACAAAAGAAGCCAGTCTTAGCTGGAGAGTCACACTGCACGTGGCCTGCCTCAGTGGCAGGTCTGCTCTCAGCCTGGAACAGGCTGGGGAAGGAGGCTACAATGTACCCGGCCATCTTATGTAAGGGATTCTGAAGTACCTGGATTTTGTATATGTGGCATCTCAGAGGCAGTGTCCCATGGATAACCAATGACACTTCCTGTTCTCTCCTATGTCAGGTGTTTCTGCTGGTCTTATGGTACTTTTGTAGAGTTACTAACTGGTCTTGGTTTTTGTTACTTTTTTAAAGAGCTTTTTGTGTTTTATCTCTTTTAAATTCTTACACCACATTATCATGGCTACCTATAACATCTGTGTGTCATAAAGTTCTATGACTTGTGACAAAGCATCCGTTTAGTCTCCGCTTAAACTTCCTTAAGTCTTAAATGCTTGTTTATTTTTCTTCAAAAGACTAGCACCTAAATCAAAGCTTGGGAAAAGTAGTTTTTAGTTGTCAGGACTGTGCTAGGTGTCTGTGGCCTCATCTAGGGGGTCTATGGAGTGAGAGTAGCGTCTGCAATAGGGCTGTCCAAGCCCTCCTGCCTGAACTGTGTCTTCTGTAGACTGTTGGGAAGCGTCCTTGGTTTGATCTGTTTCCTTTGTCTCATTTGGTTACAGATGACTCAGAAGGATATCACATTTGTTGCTGAATTCCTCACTGAACATTTCAATGAGGTAAGAGATTTGTATTTCTATAGTTCTTAGAATAATTTTGTTAACCCTCAGTAGTGGTAAAAGGTAATTGCATTTAAATAATTTACTTGAAGACCTTAGCAATTACTTTAAAAAACAAAACAAAAAAACAAACTATTGAACTAATCAGTGTCTACTTCCTTAGAAAACTCAGCATCTCTTTGTGTATGTCTCACAATCTTTGAGTAGTTGTAACAACAGCTTTCTTATAAAATACATGTTTTTTGTTTAAATTTAAGATTTAAGTTAACTTTACAGCTAACCTGTATTTATTTATCCTGCAGGCTCCAGACCTTTATAATAGGAAAGGAAAATACTTCAATGTTGAAAGAGTTGGTCAGGTATGGACATTAAGGTTAAAGTTTTTTATTTTAAGAACTAACTTTAAACTGAATACTGTTAATTTGAAAGGGAGTTAGGTGTGGCTAGTTACATTGCTAGTTGGCACTTAATTTATAACTATTTAAAATCAGTTTGTGGTTTTTATGGTAACCATTCTGACCATCCAACTGTTTACAGTTTGTTTGCTTGACATTTAGCAGACTTTTGTCTCCTCCGTTTTAAACAGTGGACTTGCAGAAAAATTGGGCAGTAAAGCACAAAAGCATTCTAAATAGAAAAAAGTGATTTGCTGAGCTTTATTCTTTTCTGAATTGCACCGGTCCACTCTTCCTTGTAGTATTTGAAAGATGAAGACGACGACCTTGTGTCACCCCCTAACACAGAAGGAAACCAGTGGCATGACTTCCTCCAAAACAGCACCCACCTGAAAGGTACTCAGGAACGTCCTCGTGCTTAACTGGGACAGTTGAGCTGGAAACCTGCTGAGTCTTGTGGCGCTCATGGCCATTGTCTTTGATTGGAGAGACAGCAGAGTGACAAATGGGGTGTGCTACTCTCATGATGTGTCTAAAACACTGGGATACCAAGTGACGTCAGCCAGTCACAATTCCATCCGAGGGTTCTGATGATCACTTCAGTGTGACACTAAAGACCTCCAGTGAGTGTCGACACTGAAGGAGTGAGGGCTCAGTATCCCCACCAGACTGCCCCAAAGGCCGGGCCCCAGGTTGCCTCTGCCTGGCAGTCCACAGGGAGTTTCCACACCTTCCTTTTCTTCCACTTAGAAAAACTCAGGTTTCCTAACCTGCTTACTAAAAAATAAATACAGGACAGCCAAGCAGGAGATTCATGGAGAAGGTGCAGAGAAGCCAGAGGTTCTAGGCCCTCCCAGCCCTCTGTTCACTAGCCTGGAGTCTCTGTAAGCCCCAGCACATGGGCTTCCTTAATAGCGATTTCATTACATAGATGTGATTGATTATATCATTGGCAATCGGTGATTGAACCCTACCTCCACTCCATTTCCCTCCTATGGTTGGCAGATAGAGTTGGAAGGTAAAGCTTCTGATCAAGGTTCCCTCATCTGAGGGCATCCAGGAGCCTCCCTGTTAACTTGGGAAATTCCAAGAGTTGGAGGAGTGGGAAACCAAGATCGCATACCTTTCTCTCATACCATTCTCTGGTGCTTAACAGCTGTCTTAGGGTTTCTATTCCTGCACAAACATCATGACCAAGAAGCAAGTTGGGGAGGGAAGGATTTATTCAGCTTACACTTCCACATTGCTGTTCATCACCAAGGAAGTCAGGACTGGAACTCAAGCCGGTCAGGAAGCAGGAGCTGATGCAGAAGCCATGGATGTTTCTTAATGGCTTGCTTCCCCTGGCTTGCTCAGCTTGCTTTCTTAAAGTCTACCAGTCCAGGGATGGCGCCACCTATATTGGGCCCTCCCGAGTAACCACTAACTGAGAAAATGCCTTACAGCCGGATCTCATGGAGGCATTTCGTCACTGGAGGTTCCTTTCTCTGTGATAGCTCCAGCTTGTGTCACTCGACACACAGAACCAGCCAGTACAACAGGTTAAGGTTTAAAATGCATTTTGGCCAGCATAGCGGGTGTCAGGTGTTGTGTGTAGGGTGCCTGCAGAGCCATGGAGGAAGGGCAGAGCCATGGAGGAAGGGCTCCAGAGCCAGACTCAGGACTCAGCTCTCTGGGAAGTCAGTTTAACGCCCGATCGACTGCCGTCTGAGCTTGCTAAGCCTGTTTGTTTGATCTGTAAACTGGAGAATTCAGTGTAAGCAGCACTGACAACAGAAACAGTCTCACAGGAGTTGGGATATAGTTCAGTTAAGAACTGTTTCCGTCTTGCAGAAGACCTCATTTTGACTCCCAGCACCCACACCAGAGGTTCACAGCTCTAGGGGATGAGCTGCAAGCATCAGCACGCATGTGTACAGACCCCACATGAGGACGTAACTGAAAATAAACACCAAAACAAAAAAAGAACTTCGCAGAGCAGCAAGGGGAATTCACTAGTTGTACATTACTTTCTACTGATAAAGTAGCCTTTTAAAGAAATAAAAAGATATTCATGTAGTTTATTTCTTGTTTCTGTTTTAATGCTATACTCTCAAGGTGGCACTGGATGCCCCTTGTCATCAATCCACAGCAAAGAATAGAGCGGGGTGAGCAGTGCTTCATTATATGCTTGTAGTTCCCTACATGCTCCTCCGTTAGACCAGCACAAGTGCACTGGGGCTTGGGCCAGACCAGCTGTCCTGAGGTGGGCTTGGCCACTGGAGTGGGTGGTGATAGGACACAGATGCTGTGGTCATTCTGAATGAGGTCTATGGAGGTATCATAATTCCACCATGGGGTACACGGCTGGTTCTAGCAATGTTTTCTCCTAATTATTGTTTTGCTTCTGTTTTTGTTTGAATCCAGAAAGTCCTTTGCTGTTTCCTTATTACCCTCGAAAATCACTGCATTTTGTGAAAAGGCGGATGGAGAGCGTTATTGATCTGTGTTTGCAAAAGCCAGCAGTAAGTCTGCAATGTGGGAGTGAGAAAACCGCAGTGTCTGGCCCACTTACATACGTGGCCACAATACACAACTGTTTTTCATTATTAAAATGGGTAGTTTCTAATGGGTCATCTTGTTAATTCCTTACACAAATTTTAAAAGTGGGCTAGTGAAAGTGTTGGCGTCTTTAGGAATTTGTTCCAAGAATACTTAATTTTTTGAAGTTTTAGTTCCAGAGCTGTTGTGTCTTGTTTTCACTGTTGAGTGGTAGGTGTGGAGACCCTAGTGAGAAGTGTTTACCTTCCTGTGCCCCACCGCCAGCTCCTTTAAAACTCAGAATTCTCTCTCTCTCTTCCTTCCCATTCTGTCACTAAGGATTCTCACCTCAAAGTTTGATGAAAGGGATGTTTTTAAAACCAGACTTAAATAGTGGCACACACGTTTTTCTTTAGAGTATCTTTTTTTGTTTGTTTGTTTGTTTGTTTTTGTTTTTTTCGAGACAAGGTTTCTCTGTGTAGCCCTGGCTGTCCTGGAACTCACTCTGTGGACCAGGCTGGCCTTGAACTCAGAAATTCGCCTGCCTCTGCCTCCCAAGTGCTGGGATTAAAGGTGTGCGCCACCACGCCCGGCTTCAGTAGAGTATCTTTATGTAAGTGCACTAATTATGTCTTTTTCTTTTTCTCTTTTTGTTTCATGTTGGGGGTGGGGTATGATCAGGGTCAATCAAGCCCAGCATTTTGCACTTACTGGCTAGACATTTCTAACCTCAAACTGCATCCTAATTCTAATAATTTGTCTTAAACCTTACATTATATAGGATGTTATTGGAAGATCGATGAATCAAGCAGTTTGCATTCCATTATATAAAGATTCTAGGAGGTAATTATCTTACCCATTGTGAGCTATAAGTTTAACAATGATTATAAATTTTTCTCATTTTGTTTTCTTGTTATTTTAGTATGGACTGTGCACGAAGATTGTTAAAATTCCCATTTCTGTAAGTATTCTTCCCTATCCTGTATGAATGAATACAACTATGTTTTATTCATAGTTGTATTATCCTGTATGAATAATACAACTATGTTTTAACCCTAGGCAGCTTCATACCATATCTTACATTAAATTCTGTTCCTTAGGTGGAATAATAAAACTTCGAATCTTCATTATCTTCTTTTTACTATTTTAGAAGATTCGGTTTATAAAATGTGCATCTTAAGGAGACATACTGATATTTCCCAGTAAGTATTACTCTGAAGTTTGAACTGCCGAGATAAGATTTTACTATTTTTAACAATTAACATACAACTTCTCTTTCATTGTTTTTCATTCTGAAGTATTTGTTACCTCCCCCCCAACCCGTGTGTGTGTGTGTGTGTGTGTGTGTGTGTGTGTGTGTGTGAATGTGAGTGATTATGTCCGTATGTATGCAGAGGCCAGAAGAGGGATCCCGTGAAGCTAGAGTTGCAGACAGTTAAAAAATTGCCCTGTATGGGTGTTAGGAGTTGAACTCTGCTCCCCTGGAAGAGCAACAAGTGCTTTTAACTGCCAAGCCATCTCTCTAGCCTGTTCATGTTTTAGTGACGTTAACCTCATAACTTTTGTCCCTTAACTGTTCTCAGTTGTATTTTCACATCATTAAGGCAATAATACTGATTTAGAAGCTTCTATGATTCCTTCTGGATTAAAATGATGTATAGATACTGCATGTTGACTTTTTTTAGGGTCAGAAAAAAAAGTCTGGCAACTGAATCAAGATTCTGTCTCAAGAACTCATTCAATACTGTGTTCTGTCTGGGTCCATTTTGGAAAGGCTTTTCGTCTTAGGCTAATATGTTTTCCAGTAAATGGGAGGCTCTGTCCACAAAAACTTGCTTTGAAATTTTAAAGAAAAATCAAGTAAATAGTTCCATTAGCAACTTTGTTGTTGTTGTTGTTTTTAAGACAGGGTTTCTCTGTGTAGAACTGTTTATAGAGAACTGTGCCTCTGCCTTGTCAGTTCTGGGATTAGAGGCATGTGCCACCACCACAGGCTCCATCACCATCTTAAATCTCATTTTAAAGACAGTTTGGCCTCCCCCACATCCTTCTTTAAGTAATTACTTCATTCTTTGTTGTTATTATTTGTTTGTTTGTTATTTTGTCTTGAGACAGATGTACTATATAGCTCTGGCTGTCCTAGAACCTACTATGTAGATTGGGCTGGCCTGGTAATCCCAGAGATTCCCCTGCCTCTGCCTCCTCAGTGCTGGGATTAAAGGCTGGTGCTACCTTGCCTGGCAAGTATCTAACTACTTTGATAACTATGAGTCTTTAAACCAAGGTGATTTATCCCGGGATGCTTAGCCTAAATCCCAGCATTCTGTAGCAAGAGTGTGATGTTTTCCAGCTGCCATGTGCATTCTTTCAATTATACAATTTGTTTCATAAAGTCTTCTTTATTCCCTTTTTTCTTCAAGATCTGTAAATAATGGACTAATTGGTATTAAATTTGGGAGCTTCACATATGCCTCAACTGAAAAAGTCAGAAGAAGGTAAGGCTTGAGCCTGGATTACGTGACAGGCACAGGTCCTGGGTGGCAGTGCTTGTGTACCCTAGCTATTGGGTAGGAGAGTGTCAGGCTCAGAGATGGTAAGGGCAGAAGTGTTCTCTCACTTCCAGAGGAGCGGGGCTCTGCACATTTTGTCGTAAAGGCTGTTTTACTGAGAACTGGTGAAAACTTTACCATCCACAGGAATTTGTATGTTTTCTATGCTGTGCTTTCCTTTGATTCTTTTAAGCCAAGGAAGTGATGTGGTGCAGGAAACAGATGTCCTGTGTGTGCTACCGAAGTCTCTGTTACTGTCTGTTGCTTTGTGGCAGCGGCAGAGTGAAGTGGTGGTCAGCTCTCGGGGTTCTTAGGGGTACAGAGGGGCTCTGGGAACTAAGCCAGCCAAAGGGCCAGGACTGAGCACTGGCTGTCCCGTCTCACTGTCTCCTCACACAGAGCTTTTAGTGATGCTTTGGGGATAGATCTGTTTTTCACATGTGAAATCTCATTTTCACCTTCAGAATATAATGTGAGGTGTCACTCATGAGATATTAGTAGGCATAGGCTAGCCGTTGGTGTCAGGTTTTTGGAGCTGTGAATGAACTTCACAGGCTTGTTTGTTTTTTTTTTTTTTTTCTCTCATGATTGTCTATTTTTAAGATTTAGTTATATTGGGAAAAGTTAGTACAGAAGGTAATTTAGTGATCTTTTTAATAGAAATTAATGAGATAATTTGCCTTGCAGAGAATGTCTTGAATTATTTTTGTGGCCTTGTGCCAGCATGAAGTGATCCATGCAGTGTTTTCTTAGTGGTTGTGATCATTTTGATTTAATGGAACATCTCGATTCTAGCTCTTACAGTTGTCTAGACGCCCAGTTCTATGATGATGAGACTGTCACAGTCATCCTTAAGGACTCCATGGGACGCGAAGGGAGAGACAGGATTTTGGTTCAGTTGTCGCTGTCCTTGGTGTATAACAGTGAAGATTCTGACGAGTATGAGTTCACTGGGACTTACTCGACAAGGTATGTGTCCCATTAGGAGATTGGCAGCCTCTAGGAGCAAGAGGCTTTCCTGTTATCCTGCCCTGAGCCGGCCTTGAACTCATGGTCTTCCTGCCTTGGCCTCTATTGCAAGAACTACCAGTGAGTATCACCATGCTAGCTAACAGCTGACTGTATTTATGTGTTTTTTATTTATTTTATTGAGTTTTTTGGGGTTTTTTTGTTTGTTTGTTTGTTTTTTGTTTTTTTTGAGATAAAGTTTTACTGTGTAGACCAGGCTGATTTTGAACATAAGAAGACACATCCCCTCTGGGGATTAAAAGTGTGCACTACCATGTTTAGAAACTATTTTAATATGAGTCAAAGATTCTTACTGTTCTAAGCATGCCATATAATAGATTTTTAATTTTTTTTTAGGTTTAGTAGGGATAACATTGAGAGGCAGCCGAATGAAAATATTCATACATTGTATTTTTTTGTTTTTTATTTCTATATTGTTGATATACTAGAAATTGAACCCTAGATTTCTCACATGCTCAGAAGGTACAGTGTTTTTGCTTTTTCTTTTTTTCTTTTTGTTGAGACAGGATCTCACTGTGTACCTTTGACTAGCCTGGAACTCCCGAGGTAGACTAGGCTGGCCTTGAATTCATAGGACTCTGCTGCCCCTGCCTCCTGAGTGTTGTCTTTAAAGGCCTTTGCCACCACACCCAGCCCTCCAGCCCTCCAGCCCTCTTTTTATTTAAGACAGTCTTACCAAGTTGCCCAGGCTGGTCTTGAACTCATTCTGTAACTTGTGATCCTCTGGCCTCACAGGTTTCCAGAGTGCTGGGATCACAGGCCTATGTGCTAGGTTCGGCCTGCAGATTTGACTTTGTTACTTTGGTTTAACAATTAAAGAAAAAGGATTCCCAACAATTGGGGTGGCCTTGTTCCATTTTCGGATGCATCGTTAGCTTTGGTTAGTGGTGGAATTCAATTTAGATCTGTATTCAGTGTTCTCCAGATTTAGGCTTCATTGTTCATTTTGAGAGTATATGCCTGTTCTAAGAGGCCACTTCAGTTGACTCTGACTTTTAGGTAATTTTAAAAAGCACCTTCTTAAAAAGGAAGTCAAACCTTAACTAGTGTGACATTCTATGTGTTTGGCATCAGTGTTTTACAGACTGTCTTATCACAGCTGTTTTGTGGTGGCTGCTAGAATTCTCTTGAGAATGAGTGTGGGTAGAAGAGCCCCCCCTGACCCTGCAGGCAGGAGAGATTCTTCTCACTGCTGCTTCTTGTCCGTAGGCTTGACGAGCAGGGCAGCATCATCCCCACGCGCACCATTCACTTTGAGAAGCACTGGAGGCTGCTGGAAAGCATGAGAGCACAGTATGTTGCTGGGAATGGCCTTCGGAAAGTGTCCTGTGTGGTGAGTACTGCAGACCATGCAGCATGTGACCTTGCTCCCTGGCAGGCATCCAAGGCCCTTTCTTTGTGTCATTTTATGAGTCACAGTTTCTGTTAATTATAAGCATGGAGTAGCCTCAACTGTATTAGTTTCTTATTCTGACAAAACTTACTAAATAGGTAAAAATAACTCTGGATTTTGCTAATCTTATAAATTGTTTTACTTAGAGGTCATTTTACATAAAGTGAAAGCTGAGTTGAGTGGCTTTGTGATAAATGATTAGGAATATAACTCCTGTAAAGCCATCCTTCAATTTAAGCTTCTGATTTTAATTCCTTAATCCATGATATATTTGTTAAGCCATGCATTTAAACACTGTTCATCTGTCCTTGTTTTCATTAGTTAAGTTCAAACCTCCGGCATGTGAGGGTGTTTGAAATGGACATCGATGATGAGTGGGAGATTGACGAGTCTTCAGACGATGAGGAGGAGGCTAGTGGGAAGCCTGTGAAGATCAAGGAGGAAGTGTTGTCAGAGTCAGAGACAGAGGCTCACCAAGATGCTGCTGCCCTAGACCCAGACGTGGTCATCAAAGTGGAGAAACTTGACCCTGAGTTGGACTCGTGACCCAGTTTGACAGCACTGTTAGTTAATGTGGCAAAAAGACCTCGTGGGTGGACTGAGAATGTATCGGTCACATTGAGTTGTCTGTGTATCAAAGAAATAAATGGTAAATTTTATTTTTTCATACTCTGTTCCATCCTTGTGGAGGAGTGTCACTGTGGCAGACCCCCTTCTTGCTGGGCTTTCTTCCTCAGACTGTGCAGAGCCAATGTTTAAAGAAAACAAACACAGCTTTGATCTGAAGAAACAGGCAAGTAATTCCTGTCAAAAGGGATTCTCATTCTTATTGAATAGTAGACACATAATGCTTGTAATTCAGCACTTAGGAACCTCAGGCAAGAGGCTGGAGAGAGTTCAAGGTGAGCCTGAACTAAGTTTAAATAGCCATTTTGGTGCATTTCAGGTACTTTTTAAAAAATAATTTAAATAATTACTTGTCTGTGTGTGTGTGTGTGTGTGTGTGTGTGTGTGTGTGTGAGAAAGAGAGAGAGAGAGAGAGAGAGAGAGAGAGAGAGAGAGAGAGAGAAAGTGTCCTCAGAGCCCAGAGGTGTCAGATCTCCTGGAGCCGAGTTGTAGGCAATTGTGACTATAGGTGCTGAGAATTGACCCCAGATCCTCCTGGAAGGGCAGAGAACAGTTCTGACCTCTGAGCCATCTCTGTGGTCCCTTCACAACTCCCTGTAGTTTTGCTAAGCATTTTAGACTGAATGCATTTGATACATTTACCTAATTTGGAAGGCTTAAGAGGGCAAATAATCAGATTATTTTTATTTTTGAGGGGTGTGTATATTTTTCAAGACAGGGTTTCTCTGTGTAGCCCTGTCCTGGAACTCACTCTGAAGACCAGGCTGGCCTCGAAGTCAGAAATCTGCCTGCCTCTGCCTCCCAAGTGCTGGGATTAAAGGTGTGCGCCACCACTACCTGGCCAGATTATTTTTAGAACGAATTCGAATTGTTCTTTCATAAAAGCAGCTGTCTCTTTATTAGCTGTGAATCTGCCCTCATGACTTCACTGTCAAGTTTGTAAAGGCTCATGCACAGTGACTTCCTGTGGCTCCAGCAGAGGTATAAGTTGGAGCTGAAATTCCCAGACTTTCCTAGAGCCAGGAGCTATGAAGCTCATTTAAATTTCAGTCATTCCTAGTTATAGGAAAGTAGGTTCTGGTTAGTGCTTCTCCTGTGTATAAATATGAACTGGGTTCCCGTTGTAATCAAATGAAGAAAATGTAAAGTAATAATCAAAAATGTATAGTACCATTTATTACTATGCATATTGTAGTTGGTTTTTTTTAAGATGTATTTATTTATTATATGTAAGTACAATGTAGCTGTCTTCAGACACACCAGAAGAGGGTATCCAGTCTCATTACAGATGGTTGTGAGCCACTGTGTGGTTGCTGGGATTTAAACTCAGGACCTGTGGAAGAGCAATCAGTGCTCTTAACCACTGAGCCATCTCTCTAGCCCCAGTAAATCCTTCTTAATTCTCTGGCTTTGTAGTTTTATTTCCTTCCCATCATAGTCTTGAAAATGTTATACTCATCGCATGCTAAAATATTCCATCTTTTAAAATCAGAATAGTTGAGTCTGAATCCAACGAGACACCATGATTTTACCTTGGGTCTATGGTTATATATAAAAAGCAGAGTTTATATATGTGAGCTAATCTTGTAGTTTTGCACTTTGGTGGATGTCCAGTTAGTCACCATGCTTACTGTTAAAAGCTGCTGTAGCTAGAATTGGATTTCATGAGTTCACTAGGAGATAGTTTCAGTGGCACATTTTGAAGTTGTGACAATCAGCCTTGCCATCAACCAGCCTCTTGCTTTGATTGTCTGCCATGTAGGGTTTTTTGTTTTTGTCTTGGGAGGGAGATAGGGATTAGTTCTTGTAGAACACCAGAAACTAGTGCACAGAATTATACTTCTGGAGTCATAAAATCTTACAGGGTGGTAGCAAAGAAAAATCAGATATAAAACTAGAAATGACCTCATGAGGAATATATAGTCCAGGAGCGTTTTTTTGGTTGGTTAGTTGGTTTGATTTGGCTTTTTAAATTTTGTTTTGTTTTTCCAGACAGGGTTTCTCTGTGCAGCCCTGGATGTTCTAGGACTAGCTCTGTAGACCAGACTGGCTTGAGACTCACAGAGATCCCTCTGCCTCTGTCTCCTGAGTGCTGGGATTAAAGGTGTGAGCCACTGTCACCTAGCGTGGTTTTGTTTTTGAGATAATGTCTCACTGTGTAGCCATTCAGACCTTAAAGTTCACTGTGGTCCAGCTTTAGCTTCCCCAGTGTAAAGAGTACAACATAGAGGCTGGAAAGATAGCTCAGCAGTTCAGATCACTGGCTGTCATGAGATCCAGAGTGATGGGCTCACCATAAACTAGCCGCAGCTTGCCTGCCGCTCAAGACTAGGTTCAAGGTGACTGGATTTCAGGCCTTGGGAGCCCTTGTGGTTTCTGGGCTATGGACTGCACTTGTTCAATCTGCCTCCTGGAAGGTCATCGGAGAGATTGCCAGGGTTCCTCTGGTGTTAGACAGTTTTTATTAGGAGTTGAGCATCCCAGGCCCTACTGTAATGGTTTTCAGACAGCCAAGGGGGGTGGGGGGAGGGGGAATAAGCACCAGCAGAGAAAAGAAGGAATATTTATTGATCAACAGTTGTTGTCTTTTTAAAAGTTATTATTTTTGGCAATAAAGAGCACAACATAATAATAATTAAAAAAAAAGGTCACTGGCTGTTTTTGCAGAGGGTCTAGGCTCAGTTCCCAGCACCCACATTGGGGCTCATGACTCTCTAATCCAGTTCCAGGGGATCTGATGCCCTCTTGTGGCCTCTACAGGCACTAGGCACATACATGGTACACATAAATACATACACTTAAAACTCTCATACACATGAAATACCTTTAAAAAAAAAAATTACGATATGTTCCACTATAGCCAATATTGGTTGCTTCCTCACTGCTGTGACGACATACCCAGAAGAAACAACTGACTAGGGGACAGGTTTGTACTGGCTCACAGCTCTTCATGCCATGAGCAGGAAGGCAGGGCAACAGACCCACTCTGTCATGCCCAAGATGGTGGAAGGGAGAAGTATGAAGCGCATGGTTACATTACAGCGGCAAACAGAAGCTGAGTGCTGAGCCAGGCTACGGGGCCCAGAGGCCACCTCCTCACAACCCCCAGAGCATCCATCATTAGCTGAAATAGACAGACAGTCAGACAGTGCATTCCTCATTCAGACTCCCAACTAGAAACTTGCCAAGTAGCTAATTGTAGGAACTGAATTGTGAGCATGGTAGGGAGGCCATAGATGTTTATATGGTTCTGTATTAAGGTTTTCCACAAAGCACACTGCTCACATCAGGTTTTCTCCGGTTCAGGTTTTCTCCGGTTAGTTCAATGCAGCTGCAAATTGATGGTTTTCACTCTTATTCCACACACTCAGCCTATGATAAAGTCTGTCTCAAGGCTGAGAACTACTTTCCTTGAAAGCTGTTTTTTTAGAAATTAAATTTTGTAGCTGTAAGAACATAAACTGCTCCCTTACAGACATTGGAAATTATTTCTTGTTCTTAGGAAATGATCCTAACTGGAAGTTAATTACACATGCAAGACGCTCACACATCTATAAATCTGTTTAAATGATGGAGGCATAATTGTACCTCAACTCTCTTTATGCACTGCAGCATGTAGAAATGAATCCCTTAGGGCCCCATTTTAGTCCTAACAAGATTATGTTCTGCTGAGTACTGGCTGCCGAGTCGGATATGTATGGCCATGCTGGTGATAAGCCATTACAGTTCATAAATGTCACCTTTCCTCTGGTGTGTGCAATCAAACTGAACTCAGTGCCCCAAGACGCAAAGGGTAATGTGTACTTATTGTTGTATGGATGATAAATCTGCCCCATGACAAGACTTGAGATGAAACTAGTGTTTACTAGCTTGTTATGTTTTCAAAGCTAAAATGAGAAGGTAAGCTTACTGTGTGCACACGGCCTGCCATCAAATTTACAAGGTTCGCCTGTTCTCCAAGACTAAAAGCTTTAGGGATGACTTTTCTTCATTTCTGCATTACTGACTCCTGTTAGTGAGTGAACATTATTGTTATGTTAAGTTCTATTTCTTGCCACAGTTTAGATGGTAAAGATGGGTACTTGGGAGTGAGATTCAGTGAATGGGCAATTGCTATAAACCACACTCCTCTCTGCAGACATGTCAGGGGAGTTGTAAAACTTGTAGCCACGTAGGTACCTCCTTTCCCCTAGTCTCTGCTTGCTTTGCCCACTGTGATAGGAAGAGGTGTGGGGAGGTCTCTTCTCATGGGGGATGGGGTCAGCATCTCTACGTGTCTGTGGGCAGCAAATGGCTGCAGCCACTGCCCTCTGGCCCTATTCAATACAAGATCATTTTCTCCTCTGTGAGAGCTGAAAGCACGAACCATCAGAGCTGGGGAGAGGACCCGAGTGACTGGTGAAGAGATTCTGTCAGGCTAGAGAAGTTGAGCGCACTACGTGCTGCTGCTGGAAAATGGAGAAAGGTAAGCTGCACATAAATGGTGACGTGGGCGACACATCTGCAGGAGTGTTGGTGCTGGAGAGAGAGGTGAGGTAAGGGAATGGAATCACGTGTAGGCAGCTATGGGTAAGGGAGGCAGAGAAGCAGATGGTAGCTGGAGATGACCGTGGTATTAGGCAGCTTTTTCTTGAACGACGGTGAGGCTAGTGCATATTCGTCCATCAATAAATGCAGAGTGGCCATTCTAGAGAAGGGAATGTTGCGAGTGAAAGCCTTGACTGGGGAAGGAAGGGTTAAGATGGACACTGGTGAGGCCAGCCTTGAGGCAAAGCACAGGTCTCTTTCTCCTGACAGGAAGGACACATGGGGCAGGTGCTGGCAGGTGGTTCAAGAGGGGCAAGTGCAGTTGTTTTCTGACATAGAAACCGTCTCATTGGTCTCATTGAGAGTTACTGAATAGCGCTGTCCTCAGCCAAATGCAAAGGGTAAGCTGTGCCCCTTGTAAAAGACCATCACTGCTTGCTGATGGTTGGTGCTCCCACACGGGAGGCCGTGGAGATGGTCATGGGAACTCCGAGTGTCCAGCCATGCCTCCCAGGACGTTGTACGAATGTTTGCCCTAATAGCATGAGGTCTTGAGGAAGGGCTAAAGTATATAGGCTAGGAAGGCTGGGTAAGTGGGGCTCCATATATGATATGAGAAAGCCACTTACTGTGCCTCACTCACTATGAGGCAAGGCTGGGATCTAAGCCCTGGAGACCGAGCAAATCTGTTCTTCAGCCCCACGCTGCCTGCCCTGCCGGTGCTGGTAGCAGACACTGATGGTGATAAAGACCACAGGGATGAAAGCAAAGGATTATGGGACCTACACAGTGGGGCATTGCCTTTCAATCAACTCCAGTGGTCGCCTGGGGCTTCTGACACCATCCTCTCTGTGGTCCTGGCCTGTGATAGGGCTGGGGCCAGTTCTGATTTGTTCCCAGACCAAGAAGCAGTAGCTGTCCCTGAAGACTCTGGGAAACAACTGTTGATGGTTACTCTCCTGCCTCATATCTTTAATGCACTGCTGATCACACCTGGGGCCCAGTGAGGAAAGGGCCTCCTGAGTTAAAGCCAAGAAACTAGTCTTGAGGAAGCCCCTGCTCAGAGGTTGGGGGGGGGGGGCAAGATGCTAGGCAAACAGGACACAGGCTGAATGAGAGACCCTCCCCTGCATAAAGGTGTGGGTCAGGACCACCCTAACTCTGGATCTGGACCAAATGGCCACCTCTGGAGGAAGTGCCCAGTCCAGACAGCACTGGCCTCTCCATTCAGTCCTGGTTTCTATGTTCCCAGGAGCTGGTGCAGGCTTCAACTGACTGCCTAGCAGACGCAGGAGTGCCCCAACCCTGCTGAGCTTGGGAACCTCTGCATCTGCATATTGCACCAGATATCCTGGGCTCTTGGAGCCAATACAGCTCTCAGGCCCATGGTGCTGCCCGCATTTGCACCTGCACCTGCACCTACCTGGTTAAGGTTCTCTGCAAAGTCCGTTACAGAAAAGGAGGATCACAGGAGACCCTGCCAAGTGCCTTCAGACCACCATCTCATGGCTCTCTGCTCTGTTCTGCAGTAAAAGGGATGCTGTATATAGATCAAAACCAGCACGATGCAGTTCACAGAGGCTTGGTTTGACTTGCCCCAAACTGCACAGCTAGTAGGAATGGAGTGCAAAGCACTATTCTAGTCCTGGCTCTAGCTAACAACCTGTCAAGGACTGAGCGTTGAGTAAGAGCTCTTCCAAGCGCGTCTATAGTAACGTATTCAACCCTTGCCCTGTCCTACAAGGTGAATGCCATCATTAGCCTAAGTTCACAGATAAAGAAACGGAGACACATGGCTGCTGACTAACTTGTCTTCAGGTATTCTGTGGTCCTGGGGCAAAATGCTCAGCCAAACAGTCCAGCTGTAGAGTCTGCTCACCCGGAGCCTCAGCAGGCACCAGCTGTCCCCTGGCTCTGGGTCCCTCCCTCCGGTTTGACCCCCCACCCCCTGCTGGAAATGGAATTTGCAGAGTTGGGAACAGAACCCTGGCCTCTTACCTCAGTTGAATCTAGTTTCTTTCCACGAGACACCACCATGCATGTCCCCGGTGTCACCTTTGTCTCCTGTGGAGATCTCTCCTATTCTGTCAGGTCTCAGAGAGACACAACTTTTCCCACCCCCAGAAAGATGACCAGCTTATGAGGCAGAAAGAAGGGCAATGGGCCATGTGTTCTCTCCAGTCCATTTCCTGATTTGCCAAGATTATTTTGCATTTTTGCTGGTGTGCATACTCCAGAGTCTCATAGTCTCCAGGGAAGACAGGCGGCTTGAGAGGACATGGGATGCTTCATAACGAGCCAGCGAGCAAAGGGGACGGCAAGACTTGGTGTTTGCAACAGAAACTGTGTGACTTGGTGAAACACATCAGAGAGGCTCGCTCACATTTTACCCTCAGATGGAGACTTCAAACCATGACAACACAGAATTCAGAAAATAACTGGGTTTTGGTTTGGTTTGCACGCGTGTGAGAGGTGCATGCGTATATGTGCTTCCTATGTGTGAGTGCTGTCTACCTCATACATTGAGGAAAGGCCTTTCTCTTGAACACAGAGCTCCTTGACTTGGCTAGTCTAGGTAGCCAGCTTGTTCTGAGGATCCTCCTGGGCGCTGGGGTTCCAGGCGGACAACCATGTCATCCTAGCATTGACGTAGCTGCAGGGACTCCTTATGTTTTCAAGGCAAGTGTTTTACCTGCTGACCCAACTCACCAGCCCTAAAATGTTGGCCAACTATCATCTTTATCCATCAACATGCAAAGAGACTTGGTGGGGAAGGACTATCTTGGGAGTAGGAAATCGTCATCAGAGGAATGAGTCTTACCAGAACGACTGAGCTGAGCAGGAAAGACTCACCTTGCGTGGGAGTGGCACTGCCCTGTAGGCTGGCAGGCCTTAGATTAAATAAGAAAGAGAAAGCAAACTGAACACCAACCTTCCTCTCTCTGGCTGAGATGGTTTCTGACAGCAGATGCAATGTGACCAGCTGCCTCAGGCTCCTTCTGCCATGCCTCCCACAATGGCAGATCATCTCTTCTCAACCAACCCAATCAAGACGATCACACACAGACAGTGTGCCTGGAGAACTGTCTCTTAGGAAATTTTAAGTTCGGTCAAGTTAACGTGAGATTAACTATCACAAATAGTATGGCCATCTTAGCAACACTGATTCTTCTATAACATACACATGCCATGCCTTTCCTTTTTGTGTATTTGTCTCTGTTTAGTTTCTTTCCTCAGTGTTTTAAGTCTTCATTGAACTCTTCCATCTGTCTGGTTGAATTTATTTTATTTTAAGATGTGATACTGTAATTTGGATTACCTTCCTGCATTCTGTTCAGATGATTCACTATTGATGTATAAGATATTGACTTTCATATGTTTAGTTTGGACCTTTGCATCCTCCAGCTTTGCTGAGTTTATTAATTCATTTTCTTTCTTTCTTTCTTTCTTTCTTTCTTTCTTTCTTTCTTTCTTTCTTTCTTTCTTTCTTTCTTTCTTTCTTTCCTTCCTTCCTTCCCCTCCCCCCTTTTTTTGACTCTTCAGGGTTTTATTTCCATACATTATACTGAGTCATCTGCCAACAGTGACAATTGCCTTCTGATTTTGTAGCCTCAATGCCCCTTATTTCTTTCTCTTGCTTAAGTGTACTGGTTAGGAGTTCCACTGCTGGGCTGAGGAAGAGCAGTGGATGTAGACACCCTTAGCCAGGCGTGGTATTTCAATGCCAGCACTCAGGAGGCAGGAGCAGGTGGATCTCTATGAATTTAAGGCTAACCAGGGCTTCGAGATCCTGTCTCAAAACAACAACGGAATAGTCACCACCACCACAGCAACATCAATGGCAACAGAAGAAGGAGGAGAAGGAAGAGGAGAAGGACAAGAAGGAGGAAGGTGGGAGGAGGAAGAAGAGAAAGAGGTGGAGTAGGGGAAAGAAGAAGAGGAGGAGAAGAACAGAACAAAAACAAATAGGCATCTTTACCTTCTAGCACTTTGTAGAGAAAAAGCCTTCAGCTCCCCACAATGTCAGCCATTGGAGTATTATATATGTCTTCACAATGAGTCACTTTCTTTCTATACCTAATTGTTCAGAGAATATTTTTTATTATGAAGGGATGTTGAGTTTCCCCCAAGTGGCTTTTCGGCATCCTATGCTCCTGCTACTGTGTTCACTGGCTTGTGTTTGTTGAGTTGTCCCGCCACACCTAGCATGGATCCCACTTAACTGTGGTGAGTAATTTATTGTGTTGCTGGATTTGATTTGCTGTGCCTTTGGTGAATATGGCCCATCTATGTCCACTGTGGTCAATGGCCTACAGATTTCTCCTTTTGTAGTTTGTGTATCTGGCCTTGTTGTCAAGGTAATGCTTGCCCTGTAGCATGAGTTTGGAAGAATTATTTTATCTTCAATTTTTGGTTAGTAATATAGGAAGAATGGGTAGAGGTTCTTCTTTGTACATTTGGCAGAATTCATCAGTGGAGCCTTCTGGTTACAGGCATTTACATTGTTTAATTTACATCTATTTTATGTATGTCTATTTGTATATGTGGCAACACACACACACACACACACACACATATACATGGGCTAAACATTCAAACTCATGAGTCTATGGGGGTCTTTCTTTCTTTCTTTCTTTCTTTCTTTCTTTCTTTCTTTCTTTCTTTCTTTCTTTCCTCATTCCAGTCAACCCTGCTTACTCTGGTCTGCCCCACTTGCTCCGCGCTCCCCCCCCTCGCTCCGGTCAGCCCCGCTCACTCCAGTCGGTCCGGTCCAAGGATTCATTTATTATATTATTATTCATAAGTACACTATAGCTGACTTCAGACGCACCAGAGGAGGGCATCAGATCTCATTACGGGTGGTTGTAAGCCACCATGTGGTTGCTGGGATTTGAACTCATCACCTTCGGAAGAGCAGTCAGGTGCTTTTACAGGCTGAGCCATCTCACCAGCCCATATGAGGGCCTTTCTTAGTCCAACAACCACAGTAGATGAACTTGCCAGGGAGTTGTGCAGGCAGTGGGGCAAAAAGAGACGCTCTTCCCTTCTTATGCCTATCATCTAGCCGGCAACCCAAAGGTACTACCCATACTTAGAGTGGGTCTTCCCCACTGCAAATAATCTCAAGAAAACCCTGACTGGTGAACCCAGGCGCTTATCTCTTAGTTGATTCTACATCCAGTCAAATTGACAGACACTATTAATATCAGAATCCTGGTGAGAAATCCATGTCCAGGAATGGGTCCCTCCCTTCTAGGTTATCAGCTGTATTTACTGCACTTATAACCACCTTAAATGGGCTGGAGAGATGGCTCAGCGGTTAAGAGCACTAGTCCAAAGGTCCTGAATTCAAATTCCCAGCAACCACATGATGGCTCACAACCATCCGTACAGTTACAGTGTACTCATATACATTCATAAATAAATAAATAAATAAATAAATAAATAAATACCTTAGATGCTCCTTTGTATTTCTGTGAATTCTATTGTTGTCTTTCCTTCCTCATATCTGGTTTAAATGAATTTTCTTCCTTTTTAAACTTAGTCTAGGAGTAGGTGTGCCAATTTTATCTATTTGAAGAATTAACTTTGCCCTGTTAGGTTTGCCTACAGCTAATTTGAGGGAGACATTTTCTCAGTTGAAGTTATCCCCAGGTGTCTTAGTTTGAGTTTCTATTACTGTGAGGAGACACCATGACCATAGCAACTATTTTTACAACATTTAATTGGGGCTGGCTTACAGTTTCAGAGGTTTAGTCCATTATCATCATGGGGGGGGGGGACGGGAAGCATGGCGGTGTGCAGGCAGACAGGGTGCTGGAGAAGGAGCTGAGAGTTCTACATGGTGACGAACCTCAGGCAGCAGGAGGCAGTGACACACTTCCTCCGATAAAGCCACGCCCACGCCTCCTGATAGTGCCACTCCCTGTGAGCCTTTGGGGGACATTTTCTTTCAAATCACCACACTAGATAAACTAACTTGGGTTAAATTGACAAAAAAGCAAAACAAACAAACAAAACAAAACTAGCCAGGACACCTACTTTCTTCTTCTTTTTCTTCTTTTTTAAAAATCTCATTGCTTTTGTTCTACTTTCTGAAATACTTGTTCTCAGCTTTTTTCTCACTTTACCGATGGGCATCGGGTTGATTCCAGATTGGGGCTATTAGGAATAAAACAGCCATGGTATTCATGGTAGATGTATTTGGTTAACATCCATGGCCATTTCTGTTGGGTACCTAGGAGTGGATCACAAAGCAGACATCAATAGTGTTTTTTAAAAACAGAGATTGTACCAAGTCATAGTCCTCGGGGAGTGTTTACAAAACCGAAGGGAGGAACTTTGGGGCCAGCACTATATGAAAGTATGATACTCAAAGATACTCAGGTTTGGGGTCACTGGGACGTTACAATAGGGTGTTCATAGCTGAGAAATTCCTCTGTGTGTCATCTGTCTCCTAGAAGGTTGCTTGTCTCTCCAGTGTGTCTAGGAATATAAAATACACATTAGGGACTTTGTAAACCAGCCTGGTTTACAAAGAGGCACCCTAACTCCAACCTCCAGTTCTGGCACATGCTGACTTTATAATATCACGTAAGTCACACAAACTATAGCACTACTGAACTTATGTGATTCAAGCCCTCAAAGCCTGTGTCATACAGCTGGCCAGAGGCAGTGTGACTTTTCCACTTACACGGTTACTTGCGTGCCTCTCCACCCACGTGACATTTATCTGTACTTTAGATGAATAGATAACACCCCTCTTTCTGTGGCTGCAGCAGTGTAAATGGAAAAACTTGTGGCTTGGAGTGAGGATATCAAAGTTTAAGTCCCAGTTAAACATTTAACTACCGTGTTGTCTGGGCTTGGTTACTTTATCGCTGAGATTCTGTGCTTGACGCTCGGTGGATCTGCCTTACAAGGTTAGGCTCATGATGCAGAGCGAAACAGCAAACTTGAGATTACTGAACACTCGATTATGTTAAAATCAGATTTGATACACTGGTCATCAGAACCGAAGGGTAGGCTGAGTATTAGAGGCTGGGGGGGGGGGGGGGGGGGGGGAAGGGGGGGGGGGGGTGGGGTGGGGGCAACAGCAGCCCTTGTGCCTAACAAAGGGGCCAGTGCAGAAATCCATCTGACCGCTAGAGGGCGACATTAGTTCATCTGCATAAACGACTCTAGCCCGTGCAGCCTGCCCCTCCTGATGCTTGCGGATGTCACTTAACTTTTGCAGGCCCGACATTACTTCTCCTTTCTCCTTTTACTTCTATTACTTAAAAAAATCATCTTTTAACACCGTCATTATTATTTATCTTAATTTTTGGTAACTGTTAGTCTTATTATTTCATTTTCCGTCTTGTATTAGTAAGAAAAAGTGTTTAGCCGGGCGTGGTGGCGCACACCTTTAATCCCAGCACTCAGGAGGTAGAGGCAGGCGGATTTCTGAGTTCGAGGCCAGCCTGGTCTACAGAGTGAGTTCCAGGACAGCCAGGGCTATACAGAGAAACCCTGTCTCGAAAAACCAAAAAAAAAAAAAAAAAAAGAAAGAAAGAAAGAAAGAAAGAAAGAAAGAAAGAAAAAGTGTTTAAAATAAAAGCATTGATAGGGCCCTGGTTCAATCCCAGTACTGCTAAATAGGTAAGTAAAAGGTAGGTAGGTAAAAGAATGAATAAATAAATAACAATTAACAAAGAGAATTTTCCACAGTTTGAAGCCTGTGTTTTCTTTCCAAACTTTTCTTTCTCTGGATGCTGAAACTCCCCAAGACTCCAGCTCTGAGACCAGCAGCAAGCAATGTCACTGTCGTGCCTTTGTTTTCAGAAGGGAAAAAAGTGAGGCCACGGGGAGGGCCCACTGCAGGAAGGGTCTGTTTATGTTGGTGTTCATGATAAGGTCAATACATGAATAATAAACGAACCCCTCCAAAGGCTGAGTATCCAACAAATTCATTATACTGATCATTTATATAAACTGGAAAGTGCTGGTGTAGAAGCCCAGGTCCTGACCTCTCTCCAGACTCTTAGCTAACCATCTTACAATTCTGGGCTCACGGTATGGGCACTTCACTTACAAGCAAGATATGTTTGCCCTACAAGCCTGATGCCTGAGTTTGGGTCTCAGGAATCCATGGAGGAAAGAGAGAATCCATTTCTCAGAGTTACTATCTGATTCCACATGCATCTCACATCTCACACAGACACACAGACACACAGACACACTACTACTATTACTACTACTACTACTACTTAGAGCTCAACCTCACCCTCTAAATCTGATAGGCGACCCCAATAATCATTCAAAACTCATAATACACTCCAAATCCTGAGAGGGTCTCAGCTCAGGACTCCCTGATGATTCCTTTTCTCATCTTAATAAATAGCAGGGTGCTCAAGAGGCCTGTCAACCCCAGAGTTACCTGCTGCCTATCCTTCCTCCCTCTGCCCATACACCCCTCTTTATGCTCTTTCTGTATTCCATTCCAGCCATGGGCCAGCCTGGTCTCTGCGGCTGCCTCTGCCCTGGCTATGTGCTCTTCCAGGGACCCTCTCCCTCACGCTGCTGCCTTCATGCCCTCTTTTCCATTAACACTTGGGCTCCGTTGGAACCCTTCTTTCAAACTGAGGTTCCTTCTGCAGGCTCCCTGACATCCTCACTTCACACAGCCTTTCTGGCCAAGGCACCTCTGTGTGCAATGATACTTTGATTCGAGTTTAGGTCTCTCTGTGTGCAATGATACTTTGATTCGAGTTCAGGTCTCTCTCTGTGCAATGATACTTGGAATCTGAGTTCAGGTCTCTCTGTGGGCAATGATACTTTGATTCGAGTTCAGGTCTCTCTGTGTGCAATGATTGATACTTTGATTCGAATTCAGGTCTCTCTGTGCAATGATACTTGGAATCTGAGTTCAGGTCTCTCTGTGCAATGATACTTGGAATCTGAGTTCAAGTCTCTCTATGAGAACAAGAGTTCTTGTTAATTTTTTCACTGATGTATTCCAAACGCCTGCCGCACAATGCTCACTGGGTGAAATCCAGTAATGACTGGGGACACAGTCCAGCAGTAAAGCTCCTTAAAGAAAACAAGCAAACAACAAAACTTAGATTATTTTATTTTATATGTATGAGCGTTTTGGCTGCATGTGTGTTTGCAGATACATATGCATGTGTGTGTGCCTGTGGAGGTCAGAGGTCACCTTAGGTGAGGCAGGGTCTCTCACTGGGGTCACAGGTCCTGCTATGCTGCCTGGGTAATGAACTACAGAGACCTGCCCGCCTTTGCCTCCCCAGTGGGCACTAGGCAGTGAAGAGTCAAGTCTTCAAGCTTACACAGTTGACTCCTCCTCAGCTGAGCTAGCTTCCCACCTCTGCTTATCTGAGTAACCCCCAAGCTGTCTGCTTAGCAATTGCTATTCCCCGTGAGCTTTCTAACTGGGCATGGACCTGGACTCCTAGGCCAGCTTCTCACTGTTGCTGCCTGCAGCTCCTGCCCCCAGAGAACTGCAGCTTCATGCTCCCCACAGCAGGGAGTTCTTGCCAGTGTGGTCTACTGCCTTGGCTGCTCTTGGCTTGGGCTGAGCAGTGCCAGGGTGTGTGTGTGTGTGTGTGTGTGTGTGTGTGTGTGTGTGTGACTTCCAGTGTCCTTTAATGTCTTCTACTTCCACAGTCTCTATGCTGTGTGTCCTCTAAGCCTTCAGCAGGGCTATAGAAGGCTCTGGACTCTGAAAGTTAGCTGTTCAACTGCCATCTAAGTGTGATGGGAAGAACCTGGGCCCTTCTCGAGAGCAGCAACTGCTCTCAACCACTGACCCATCTCTCCATCCCTGAATTTAGATGACTCTCTGGAGACTGGAAGGCTTTAGTGCAGAAATACTAATCTGTTTGATTGCAGCATCTCCCATAGGTCCCTCGTGGGGTCCGGAGATAGTCACCAGCACAGCATAAGATCTCTAGAATAAGAGAATTGGGGTACCTGTGAGATGATGCTCCTTCAGTCAGACTTGGCTTCCAGGACCACATCCTAGGCTGTGTGTGATTGCGGCGAGCCCCATTACCTCCTAGATCAGCCTCTGTTTCTTCTTCTGTGAAATGGCAGTGATGACATTGTTCTCCCAGTACTGGGACAGGCTCCATCCCTTGCTCTCTCACCATCTGTATCTCCCAGCACCTCCTCATATACTTTTTTTTTCCAGACCATGTCTCCCTCACATGCCTCTTTAGTCCGCTTATTATGTTTAGGGGTCAGACTGCTCCAATGACCTCTCCTGGTCGCCTCTGTCACAGGGCTCCTCTCTCCCACTCTCACCGTGATTCTGTCTGACACAGACCCTCTCTGTATTATGGGATGGAGTTATCTGTCCCCTTGGGTGAAAGCCCTAGGAGGCCATGCTTTTTCCCCTGGCTCCCTATGGAGCAGCCCCACTGGTGGGCAGTGCAGAGCCCAAGCCGGTGGTGGCCTTGCGGATGGGGAATAGAGTCAGGTGCTGAAGGGCAGCGAGACCGGGACAGACTATCTGTCTTTGCTCCGGCTTCTTGTCTAGTCTTCCCTGGATCCCACATCAGTTCTCTTAGTGTTAGAAGAGGCTGGGAGGCAGAGGTGAGTTGTGGGTGTTGGAGACTCTGATGGAGAAAAACAAGAGCTGGGTTTGGTTCCTCTTGAGATTCCGAGGCTAAGCTGATTGCATATTTTTATTAAGTATCTTTTAAAGTAAAATTTGGGCAGTCACTTCAGGAGCACTACTGTTGGCCTTCCTGACACTCCAGGAACCCCGTGAGTAGCCCTGATGGGAGGTAGGAGTGGACAGTGTCCCCAGCTTTCTGGCTTAGGCTTGGTGACAGTTCCTGGGAAAGCTTTGATTCTGGATAAGTGTCCTCAGGCTTCCTGGTACCTGTTATTGAGGACAGTCACCTGGTGAGAAAAACAATGTTGTCCCTGGTCCTTCTGTAGCACTCGAAACCTCTCCAGGAAGTCAGGAGGAGAATGTCAAGGGCTCTTGAGTGATCAGATGATCAGACGGAAGAAAGGAAGGAGCTCAGAGCAATCATGGGGTGGGCACTGCAGGGTGCCGGGCCAGTGAACTCAAGGCCTGGGGTGTCTCACTGAGCTGCTAAAGCAGGGCTGGAGAACTGGAAGCCCGGCCATGGCCAAGTGAGCTTATGTAGTTAAATAAAAGGCGATTGAACACAGTAAGCCCTAGGGTCTCAGAATAAAGTTCACGAAATATCAGAGATCTTAAATTTTTATGTGTGATTTCAACTATGGGAGGAGTAGAGCAAGCGTCAGCGTGAATGACAACATTGCAGGGATACAGGTTTAAACGGGCTGTGTCTTCTAATGTCACCAATGACAGGGATGGCTCAGTGGGTAATGGCACTTGCAGCCCAGCCTGATGACCTGAGTTCAATCCCAGGACCCACATGGTAGAAGGAGAGAACCTATTCCCAGAGGCTGCCATCTGATTTCCATGTGCATGTACCATAGAATGCGTGTGCACATGCAAATACCTATACATATATCCAAAAGAAGACAAGATCGCAGACGTGACTGAAGTCCCCTTGATAACTTCTCTCAGTCCTTTCTTTCATCTGTCTCTCTGGACATGCTTATCCCCAGGCATGTGCTTACACTGTGACTATATGCACTGTCTCCATATCATGTATAAGATCATGTATGTTTTTTTTTATGTTTCTGTGTCATGGATAAAGCATACACTTATTACATGTTAGGATACATACTTGTCCACTATTATGTCACCACACCCATCTAGCCTTCTGAAGCTTACCTGTGTATGTCATTCAGTGTCTGCTTTGGGGGAGCCTTACCCAAGTGACACAGAGGACAGTTACAGTCCCTCTGAACCTGCCATCTGCAGGGTCCTCCAGTGAACTTACACATTACAAGCTTCTGGTTCAGACTTCTCTGCCTGTGACCATGTGTACCATTGCAAGTTTGGGGCACTGTGAATAACACTTCAATTAACATTTCCTTATTCCCATCTCTGGTGTGTTTGTGAGAGTTTCACTAGAGTATTGGTCAAACTGTCATGCCTTAACTGAATAAACAGATAAGCAGGCTAGGAGGGCACTGTATGGTGGTGAATCTTCGCTGTCAACTTGAAGGGATTTAGAATCACCCAGGAGACCAGAGGTGCGTCTCTGCAGGTCTTTAAGGGGGGTTAAATGGAGGTGAGTGGCAAGATCCTGGTCTGGAGACCCAGACAGAATAATGGGGGGGGGGTGAGAGAGAGAGAGAGAGAGAGAGAGAGAGAGAGAGAGAGAGAGAACAGAATGGCACGCCTCTGCCTCCTCGTTCCTGTGAACAGGTACACTGTGAGGACCTTTCTCCTTACTCTCTGTGACTATGGGCTTTCCCCAGACTCTCCTGCCACAGACAGTGTCACCATGCCTAGAACTAAGACTCTGCAACTGTGAACCCATTGTTCCTGCCCAGTGTGCTGTCACAATGATGACAAGGATGGAGTTTCATGCACATATGCCTGCTGACAGAACTACCCCCACAGGATTGCGCTAGGACACTAAAATTGCCCACAGGCCACCGCAGACTGTGCAGGAAACACTTGTATGGGTACCCACCCTTCTCATCCTCCTTCCATCCTTACTCCCTCTACCCCCAACCCCACTTCCCTGCTAGTCCCTTTCCCAGATTCATGTTTTGCTTTTATTTTGTGACTCATTTAGTTTTATCAGGGGCTTCTGTGCAAGCACTGGATTGGAGCTACCCACGGGAACCTTGGCGGGTGTGTGTGTGTGACCAGTGGATATACAGCTTAAGATGGTAACTCACCCTCCCTCCTGCCCACTTAATTATAGCAAATAGTTCAGCAGTGAGGAGCCATGTCCCTGGATCACGTCCTCCATCTACTGTCTGCCTGTTTGACAGGCTCTCTTCCGGGGCAGATTCAGTGCAGGAATCCGCAGCTGCTGCGGTGTGTGACTCCAAGGTGGTATGTTAGCTTGAGTGAGAAATGCCCCCAAGGGTTTACGTATTAGAACACTTGCTCTCTGGCTGGTCGTGCTATTTGGGAAAGTTAGAGAATCTTTAAGAGGTGAGCCTTGCTGGAAGATGTATGTCACAGTAGGCGGGCTTTGAGAGCGGATAGCCCCACCCACTTCCGGTTCTCTTGCTCTGCTTCTGGAAAATGCGACCCATTCACTTCCTCCTGCTGCCTCTCAGACGGTTGCCCGCCTACCCAATGGGATGGACTGTATTAGTCAGGAACTTAAGCCAAATAGATGCTTCTACCTGGCCTTGCCTTTCTAAGGGTTGCATCACAGCGGAAGAACAGTAACTAGTATAGATTTCACAGCCCTTCTAGTCAGCGAGCTCTTATGTTAAAAAAATTAACATACAATTTTTCTCATTTTGCCTTTAAAGAAGATCCCCTCGCTTCAGCTTCGTTCATCACTCAATACCACACACAGTACACGGATCTCCACAGACTGTCCATTCCTGAGTAAATCCAATACAACAAACAAGGAAAGTGTCCCTCTGTTGTAATGATTTCAGAGTGGAATTGTCAGACCAAGGAAGCTACAAAAACGCAGCCCCACTGTTTACTGCCCAGTCGTTCTCCACAGTGAAAGGCACCCAGTTAAACTCTCCCAGCAGGGATACCAGTGCCTGTCACGTTGCGTCTCTTTTAGTGCTTCCAAATATTTTATGTGCTAAAGGAAATGTGTTGTTAGCTGACAGTCTAAGGACTTAACCGTGGACATGGCACTTCAACACCACCTGCCTGAGTCTCCTAACTCACCCCGCTAAGCACTTTCTGAGCTTCTGCTTCTGTAGGTGGTGAGGAAACCGAGACACGCTCAGGGTCCTAGAGAGGTGTCGAGGATGCTGCTGGACACGCGTCTGTCCACCCACTGCTGAGTCCTGCCACCTCCCACCAACTCCTCTCTAGTCCCAATGTCTTATTTCTGCAGAGAAGGGCACCTCTGTGTGAGGCAATGAGGGGTGCAGAGCCTTGAGCACACAGGTCTGCTCTCTAGAAGGGTCTCCAGAGGTGCCCTCGGGAACGTGGTGTGTCCCCTCTACTGCTACGTTGTTCCCAGAACCTCGGCATGTGACCTTGGGGGAGAGGAGACTTGAGGACAAGCATTTATACATTTATTTTTTTATTTTATGTGTATAGGTGTTTTGTGTGTGTGCGTGTGTATGTGTGTACTACATGAGTGTGGTACCCACAGAGGCCAGAAGAGGGTGCCATAGAGCTAGAGTTCCAGATGGTTGTGAGCAGCCATGTGCTAGAACAGCCAACAACGCTCTTAACTACTAAACCATCTCTCTAGCTGCAAGAAGGGTATTTTAGCTGCTCCAAGTTTCTGGTCATTGTTACACACTATGCTCAGTGCCAACTCTATTTCATCTCATTTAGTCATAGTATTCCCATACCCATTTTGCAGATGTAAGGAGGAAAGGTGGAGGGTCATCACCCCTGTGTTCTTATTCCCACAGACACCCTTGGTCTTTTGCATTGGTTTCTCCTCTTCTTTCTACATCCAGAGAGATGTTGAGGAGATGGAGCCTCAGGGGACGGAGCTTCAGTTTATGCTTCTACTCCAGGCTCCTTCAAGCTGCCAATCATCCTGTGTGAGCTACGGTTTGTTCACATCTGACATCTGT
This sequence comes from Mus minutoides, assembly GCA_902729485.2. Classification (NCBI taxonomy): domain Eukaryota; kingdom Metazoa; phylum Chordata; class Mammalia; order Rodentia; family Muridae; genus Mus; species Mus minutoides. The sequence goes on from LR750088.1 coordinate 239,408, forward strand.
TAGGACATCACAGCGACCGATCCCACATGACCCTCACCTATAGCATTTCCTGTTATGACATTATTGATTTTGTTTACCTAGGTGAGGTAGTGCTGATCTGGCACGCTCACTGTAAACTGTACTCTGTAAAGAAGCCATCTAATCTGCTTGATTCCGCGTGAGAGACTAGGAGTGAGACAGACTCCCTGTTGGCCAGAAAGATAGGGAGAGAGTAGTAGGAAATAAAGATGGAGAAGTCCCAAGACCTATTCCTTCCTCGGCCTCCTTACTTGACATAAAAAACCAGGCAGCTTTTGTATCCCACCAACAGGTCCCCTGCTGGTGGACTGACTGGCTCAGCAAGTTCAAGACTGGATCAGAACACAGGCATACAATAGTTGCAGACCAAGCAACCATCTTGTCTGTCTTCAAATTGACCAACCGTAAGGTAGGAGGGGAAAATTCTACTGAGGTTTTAAAACCCCAGCCCTCAGGAAGAGGCTGGGCTTCTGGATTTTCGAACCCCCCTCCGGCGCCTCCACCCCCGTTGCGCTGCAGAATTTTCCTGTCTTTGAATTCTTTTTTTGGGGGGGGGGGTGGTTCAAGACAGGGTTTCTCTGTATAGTCCTGGCTGTCCTGGAACTCACTCTGTAGACCAGGCTAGCCTGGAACTCACAAATCCGTCTGCCTCTGCCTCCCAAGTGCTAACTGGCAGAGAAATTGAACCCGAACAAGACTCGTAGACTGTTTCACGTGGGTGTCAGAGCCAGGTGAGGAGCTGGCCTCCAGGACCTTGGTGTGAATCCATGTGACCATGCCTCGTGGTAAACACTTGGAGAGAGACCAGAGAGAGCCACGGGGGTTACTAAGAACTGAGATGAATTTTTCCTGAGGAGCTGTGTAGGGGGAGAAAGAGAGAGACTCCCTCTAGTGGTCAGCTGTGGGAGCGCCAACCGGGAACCCTGTTGAAAGCAGTTAAGGGTCTTAATCTTTCTCAGTCCAGGGAAGAGTTGCCCACGTTGGCTTCTCTATCTTCGTGGGACTGTGTATTCACATTCCACCATGGATGTCTTGATGAATAAGTACCAAATTCTAGTCCGTGCATGCGTGCGTGCGTCTGTCTATCTGTCTCTCTGTCTCCCTCAAGAGTGCTTATATGCAGCTCTGGGAATTGAAGCCAGGACTTTACCCATGGTGGGCAAACTGCTCTACCACTGAATGCCATCTCTAACCAGCACTTAATATATATTTTAATCCTGCCCATCCCCCACCCCTAAGATTCTAAGTCTGTTATCAATATTGACCTGCAATTCACCCAACAAGCCTATGAATGATGTTGGGGAGAGAGACTAGAAGGCACACATGGGGAAGGACAAGAGAAGGGGGCTTGGTCTTCATAGCTTTGGGGGAGCCACCATCCCTTCTGAGTGCAGACTTTCCCCTGTGACTGTTTTAAAGTCACTCATGTTCCTGCCCTTAATTCCCCACCTCTTGCTCTGTAAGTAATCCTAACCATTCATTGGTTCACCAGAGCAATCATCTTGTGGAATCATCTTGTGTTGCCACTGGGACCCTGGGAGGAGGAGGAGGAGGAGGAGGAGGAGGAAAGGGAAGGGGAGGGGGAGGGGGAGCTGTTGTCCATGTTTCCTCCAGGGGAGGAATTTTAGTAACAGAGGCACTTTGAGAAAATGTGGCGTAGACTACCCTTCTCCTTTTCTGTCTTTTATGTGTACGCTTGTTTGTGTGTGCGCAAGCGCATTACATGCGCATGTGTGTAGAGGCCAGTGGTCACTGCTTTCGTCCCTTAAGTGCCATCCACCTCGGGTTTTTTTGTGAGACAAGGTCTCTCATTGGCCGAGAACTCACCTAGTGAGCTAGGCTGGCTTGGCCAGTGACCCTCCAGAATCTGCCTGTCTCCACCTCCCCAGCACTGAAATTACACATGCGTACTGCTACTACTTGGCTCTCTCGAGCAGGTTCTGGAGGGATTCGAATTTGGTCCTCATGCTTGCAAGGCGCATTTACTGACTGAGCCATCACCCCAGCCCCTTTGCCCATGGTTTCTTGACTTTCTCTGTAGAGAAGGCACCATAGACATCCCACCATATAAGAAATCAATCTGGCTCCAGGAATGACTCAGATATAGTCATCTAAAGTGATTCTGATTTAGGGGCTGCCACAGTTTGAGGACCAGTTCTCCCACCAACGGTGCTTCTGTGAGATGTAGCTGTGGGTCCAGCTCCAACCATCCCCGGCCTGAGAGCTGGCAGCCTGAAATATTCGTGTGGGACAGGAACACTCAACAGCACCCCACCTGCCTCACTTGCCTGAGAAGTCCAGTTGCCCTGGTGATGGACAGCTGCGCAGCGGCGTGCAAAGATACAGAGACAGGCTTGGAAATTTTTATGGAGGGCGGTTGCATCTCTAAGTCCACCTGGATCAAGATGCTGACTCTGGCGGCAAGATAGATGCTCTGTGAACAGGACTGACCCTAAGGGTAAGCAGACACATGGAGCCTGCACTTTGTTACATTTTCTCGTAGATAATCCACATGTAGATATGGGCCTGTAGCCGCAATGGCTGGCCACCCCAGGTTCTTTTCTATAGGAATGTTTTGGTCTTAGTCAATTCCTACTGTGATCTGCCTGAGCCTGACCCATTCTGCTTTGCCTATAGAGAGGACAGGGAAGCTGGGCCTGGTGGAATCTCAGAGGCTAAGGTGAGAGGGTGACAGCTTCAAAGCTTGCCTGGAGCTTGCTTGAAATTTCAGGACAGTTTAGGTAGTGTAGGAAAAATGGAGGGCTGAGGGCTGGCCCTGAGCATGGCTGCTTCCTCCAGCTCTTCCAAATCTTCCCTCCCAAAGCCATAGAGAGTCAGGGAGAGAGACAGAGAGAAATAGAGACAGAGAAAAAGAGAGAGATGGAGAAAGACACAGGCAGTGACAGAGACACAGAAAAACGAGAGAGAGAGAGAGAGGACTTACATGAGACAGTATTTGCTTACAGCCCCTGTCACCACCCCTCACCCTGGAGACCAAGTTGGGAGCGCCATGGGCAGCCAGCCTTCCTGCCTCATCAACGCTGTGTCCACTGTGTGGCTTTGGGAGGGAAGGTTTGGAAGAGCTGGAGGAAGCAGCCATGCTCGGGGCCAGCCCTCAGCCTCTGGGGCCTCCTTGCTGGCTTTGTGTCATTATTCTTTGTTTGTTTGTATGAGGCTGGATCTCTGTAGCCCAGGCTGGCCCCAGAACACAAGAAGGTCCTCCTAATGAGCTTCCCAATTGTCGGGATTATAAGCATGAACCACCACATATCATGCCCGGTCTAGGGCTTCTTAGGCCTCCATTGTGATTCAGCTTCACAACTTAGAGGAAATACCTGTTTCAAAAGCACAGGGGTGAGCTGGTCCCTGTGGCTATACTGGTTTACCTAGTCCTCGCAGGAGGAGACCTCGAGCAGGAAGCCGCCACCACTGAGATTCCTTTACTGCACAACTCTGCCTCAGGCAGGAGACATGGCGAGATTCAGAGCTGGTCTTTGGGAGAAAGCAGTCTCACAGGAGAAGTCCTGTGCAGAAATAGCCACAGTGGCCAGCATGGTCCCTGCCGAACTACATACGGGCTAGGTACAGGTCAGGACTGTCAGTTCTGTCTGGGAAGAGTCACTTGTGCATTTCTGTGTGGTTCACTGACTCGGTGAGCAGACAGAGTGCTCAGACAGGCTAGAGAGGGCCAGTTCAACAGTGAGCAGGCAGAGAGGACCCCTTTCCATGGTGGTGACAATGTGATGTAACGTCACGTTGGATGGTTTTCCTTCACTCTGTATCCTCTGTCTTCTGGAGAAACTTGTAGATGGCAGGGAGTTCAGCTTTCTGTTTCCACAAGACCATTGTACACGCTCAGAAAATAGTGAAGGAATGAATCATGTACATTTCTGGCATCTTCTTGGGCCAAGTGCTGGGAATGTTATAGGTGAGAGAGTCTGGATCCTCCAGAGCTCCTGGTCTGGCCAGGAGAGGGCCCAGTACACAGCTACTTCACAATCCAGGATGGTGTAAGCACAGAGGGGCCATGCCATAATAATCCAGGAAGGCTTCCAAGGGGGTGGGGAGGAGAAATCCTCATTTTAGTTCTGAGCAATGGGTTGGTGTAGTGACATTTTGGGAATTCTGGAATTTTAGTTTCTTTAAAAAAAACAGAGACATATTATAAGACTGTGCTTTCATTTTAATCCCAAGTGTGGGGTGTGGAGCTGCTTCAGACACAGCAGCTGACTGTGATTTGCCTTGTGCTCTAGCAGAAGCGTGGTTTTGCCAGCTGCAGGTAATTTCTGCAATTGTGTGATGTTTGGAATTCCGGGAACTTTTCAGAAGGTATACACATTCGCGGTCCCTGAGGGGGTGGGGTGAGGGGGGGGTGATTGTTGGTCTTTTAGGAAGGTTTGTTGTGGTTTGTTAGTAGCCATGGTCAAAGAAGAAACAAAGAAATTAGATTCTGGGATATCTCTCTCTCTCTCTCTCTCTCTCTCTCTCTCTCTCTCTCTCTCATTTCCCCTCTATCCTTGTTTCTCTCCTATCTAATGTTAGGGGGTAAAACAGTGGGTGGGAAAAAGAAGAAGCAGGTAGCAAAGACCAGGTGCAGGTTGGGGATTTGGAAAGGTTCAGAGACCTAGGAGAATACGAGCCTTTAGGGAGCCCAGTTCCTGTGTACTGGGAGGGGACGCTGAAAAGAAAAGAACCTGGCTGACCTGTTAGGGGACCCAGGAAGGATGCTGTGCTGCTTCTACTGGCCTTGCCTTTCCTATTTCTCAAATTCAAGAGCATGTTTCCGTCTGTGTTAAATATGCCACTGGGTCAGTCGTGCCTGCAATGACACATTAAAAACACACTTGGGAAAGATGGCAGCCGAGATGAATTGAGCTACCACCCAATGGACGCCTCACAGTTCCTGCTAGCCATGGAATCCCAGAAAGTACAGTGAGTGATGAGTGTTGCTAATATGCCCATTTTAGAGGCTGGAATACTGATGCTCGGGAAGGTTAGGTTACTCCTCAGATATCATAAAGTAATAGAGTCAGTTTTGGGGGCGGATGTCCATCCATTCCAGAGCCTCGGTGTCCAACCAGTGAGGAGGACAGGTCTCATTCTTGCTTGTCCTGGCTCCTCTGAGGGGGTACTTTGCCCTGGAGGATGTGCTGAGCAGCAACAGTAGAGTCTCATTCAAGCCCTGGGTCCAGGCCACCATCATCAAACATGCTCACAATACTAGCTCTTCTCTTCAAAGTCAGGAGACCCCCCCCCCCAAGGCTAACAGCCCTCTTTTCCCTCACCAGCTCACCACACAGAAAAGAAAACTCTGTCCTTTGCTGATAAAACCAGGAACCTGGACGTCTTCCTGCAGCCTGGGGAGGAGGGGCTGTCTTTCTCTTGGAGGTGTTTATGGGTTTTCTTTGGCAGGGCCAGAGAAAGGCTGCAAATATTTAGACAGTGAAAAGCCCCAGCTGTAAGGTGGAATCAATGAGAGGGGCTGGGCACTGGAAACCCATATCCCATCCCGATGCACAGCAGAACTGTGCAAAAAAAAAAAAAAAAAATACCAGTTGGTGCTTCTCGCCCTCAGTTCTGGCAACTCTCTGGTCACCTAGGCTGGAAAGTCCTAGCCTGCCCCTGGGGAAGAAGAGAGGGAGGTACTTTCAGGCGCATGTCTGGCTGAGATGTTTCTTTGTTGATGCTCTGTGTGCATGGAGGTGGAGGGGAGAGAGAATCTACTCAGTAGCCTCCTGTCTTCATGTTCCTGGAGAGATCACGATTTAGGGCCAGTGAGATGGTTCATTGCTTCCAAGCCTGACACCCTCAGCCAGCAATGGTCCCCAGAGCTTGCAATGGTGGAAGGAGAGAACTCGTTCCTGTCAGCTGTTCTCTGACATTTGCACACAAGCACTCGGTCACTCACACAAACACAAAGGGGGAAAAATGGAGGGGAAATCAAGAATGTTGTGGTCTACTTGGGGATCAGTTGCTAGTTAGTCATGGTTAGTTTGAGAAAGAGAAAGGACCACTCGATGACACAGGAAAGTCCAGCCCCACCCCGTTGGCAATTACACCACTCACTCATTCATACCATCTGTACTGGCTGGTTTTGTGTGTCAACTTGACACAAGCTGGAGTTATCACAGAGAAAGGAGCCTCCCTTGAGGAAGTGCCTTCATGAGACCCAGCTGTAAGGCATTTTCTCAATTAGTGATCAAACAGGAAGGGCCCATCCTGTGTGAGTGTTTGCTTATATTTTGCTCTTCTGGCTGACCACAGTTTTTCATGCGTGCCCCCCCCCCACCCCCCGAGCAGGTCCATTCTGGTCTGTGATAATCAATTAATTGTGGAAAAGGGTGAGTGACTGGGTGGCCTGCAGCTGAGTCCCTCTAAGAATCAGGTCTGTGGTGTCTGAGCCATCAGCCGCCTACTTTTCCCACAAGGCACCTGGCAGGGACCTGCCAATCACCATGTTCATCACTGAAGATCTTGATTCCCCCAAAGCCAACAAGGACACTTCTAGAGCTCCTTGGTCTTATCTAAAGGAATGCCTGGTCTCTGGGGGCTCAAGGGTTGCCTCTATGGTTAAGAGAGCTTGCTGCTCTCTTTTTGTTTCCAGCACAAATATCCAGCAGCTCAAAATCATCTGTAATTCTAATTCTAGCAGATATGGCACCTTCTTCTGGTACATGCACACAGGTGGTATACACTTACACAGACACATGAAAATGATTTAACCATGTTTTTTCTTTTCTTTGAAATTTTTATTTTTGTTCTATGTGTATGGGTGTTTTGCCTGCATGAATGCCAGTGCATTGCATACACGCAATACCTATAGCTTCCACAAGAGGGCGCAGGATTCACCGGGACTGGAGTTACAGATATTTATGAACCATCCTGTAAGTGCTGGGGCTTGAACTCAGGTCCTTTGGAAGGTCAGCCATTGCTCTTAACCACTGTGCCATCTCTCCAGTCCTCATAAAAACAATTAAAAAAACCTCTAAAATAATAAAAAAGAATGCTAGGTCTTTCCTCTTATCGTGACTGTAATCCAGAGAAGGTAGTGAGTGAGCTTGGATTACAATTTTGTTGGATCAGGTTTTTGTTTATTTTGGGTCTCATGTAACCCGGCCTGGCAATCACCAGGAATGACTTAATTTCTTAGGACACAGCCTCCTGGTGTGCATGTGCGGTGTATCTAGATTAGCTAAATCCCCGAGCGTGCCTGAAAGGGATTATCTATATTGGGTTAGTCCAACTGGGAAGACACATGGGCAATCCCTGTCACAGGATGGGGTCCTGGGCTGACTGGAAAGGGGGAAAATGAGCTGCAAATGAACATTCCTCACTCTGCCTTCTGGGCGCCATTCAAGTGACGGGCTCCCTCCTGCTCCTGTCGCCGAATCTTCCTGAGGACTGAAAGTCCGGAAGTGCAAGAAGAAACATCTTCCGGTTCTTAAATTACTTTTGTTAAATACTTTGTTGCAGCAATAAGACAAATCCTGTTTCTGCCTCCCGAGTGCTGGGATTGTAGGTATCCTGCACCTTACTCCCTTGCTCCCTTGCTGTGAGGGTATCCTGCACCTTACTCCCGTGCTCCCTTGCTGTGGGGATGTCCCGAACCGTGCTGGGGGTTGAAAGCAGGGCTGTGTGCGCACAGGCAGGCCCTGTGACAACCCCATCTGATCAGGGTTATCCACAAAGATCGGAGAAGGTGGGGGATACTTTACTCAGAACCCTTGCTCTGGTCTTCAATTCCCAGAGCTGAGTGAACCTGTGGCCATCAGTGGATTGATTCCCTATTGTTGAATAGATGGTGAAGCTCCTGTTACCAACCAGGGCTCACTTAATAGATAGTACCGGGGACTAAAATGACTAGGAAATAGCACCTCTCTCAAAGATGCTACAGACTGTTGGGAAAACACACTTTTTGAATTAAGTGCAAGAGAAAAACAAAAAATTCATTGAAGCGTGTATTCTCGGGGGCTGGAGAGACAGCGGCAGATAAGAGTGCTTGCCTCTCTTCTGGAGGATCTGAGTTCTGTCCCCAGCACCCACATTTGCTAACTCACAGCTGCTTGTAACCCCAGCTCCAGGGTATCTGATGAAAGACCCCTGGCTTTCAGAGCCATCCGAACACGTGTACGTGTATGCACTCACACAGCGTTTAAAATCAAAGTAGAAACCATGTAGCTCTAAGGTCTTTTCCAATGTAATTTAGAATCGAATTGAGAACAAGTGCAAACACATTTAACATTTTTCTTACTTTAAATGGCTTTCATTGCTCCTTTCTCCTCTGGGCAATAAAAAGGAGAGCCGACGAGAGGAAACCAGACGCCCTCACGGCTGTGGGTTCTCGGCTCTCGCTGGACTTGGGCAGCTCTGCTGAGATAAGCCAGGTATGGCAGGGTGAATGGTGGGAAGCAATGTACAAAGCAGCCTCTGTCTTCCTTCTTATGATGGACACTGAGAACCCAGAGATGGACAAAAGGAAAAATTATTCAAATGTAATCACTCAGAGATGTAATGACTTTATTTTCTAGGTAATGTCGTCTTATATATATAT
>LR750088.1:429527-578487 GCA_902729485.2 Mus minutoides
CCCACCGAGTCTCTGGGTCTCACTCAACTTGCTCTGTCTTACCAAACTTCCTGGTATGGTTTTACATCCCACACCCCATGACTCCAAGGACAGGGCAAAGAGGTCCCTAGGGTGACAAAGGTTTTCATATACTCAACAGAAGAATGAGTGTCAATAGGACTGTCCAGGGGTAGAAGTCTGCACCCAGTCCCAACCACACCAGGCTGGCTGATAGGCAGGTGTCCTCTAGTTTAAAAACAAACACACAACCCTAGACTTTTTCTCATCTCCAGCTCAGCCTCTGCTAATGCGGAGGTTCCCCAGTACAGCCATTGATTATCTCCTTCTCAAAGTCACTATGAGGTGTGGAACTTGGTAGAAGTCCTTTATTTCATTTATTTATTTATTTATTTTTGTGGTTTGATCAACCGTGGGTTGCTGATGACACAGAGAATTCCAGACACCACCGGGTAGGGTCTCAAGAGTTCTGAGATGGAATGAGATGCCATTCGCAGAGACAGGTGAGACAGGTGGACAGCTCTGCTTGAACCCATCACATCCAGTGTGAGTGAAGTGAGAGGTAAGGAGATCTAGTTTGCAGTGCGATGGAGGGGACAGCGGTTGCACACGCGAGCACACTAAACGCCGTTGCGTTTTCAGTGTGAGTTATGCAAGAAGCACAGGATGGGAGAGAGGTGGAACTAGAGGACAGGGAGAGGTCTCAGACTCGCCTCGCATCTGTCCTGGCCAATGTCTCGGAACTCCTTTCAAATCAGTGGGGTAATGTGGCGAGGCGAGACCACATCAGGTCGTTCCCAGTTTGCTACTTGGGATTAATGTATCGTGAAAGGAATAAAGGATGTGAATGAGGCCAATTATAAAGTCAGCAGTGTTAGGAACACCAGCCAGCAGGCTCTTCCACCCTGGGGACTTGCCATGGATCCTGTAGTTTCTCCTTTTTTCACCTCTCTTCCCAGTTCTATTGCAGCTGGCTTGCACCCCCCAGAAAGAAAGCATCTCATGGAGTGGAGCCTCTGGATGAAGAGATGGATGTAGGTTCTGAACTGTATTCTGGACTGCCGCTGACCACCAGAGAGTGTGGGCAAGTTATTTTAGCCTCTTGCGTCTCAGTTTCTGCAGCTGTGAAATGGGAGGCTGAACACCTGTCAAGAAGATGGAAGTTTCAATGGACGTTTTAGCTGAGATGTGTTTGGCAGGCAGCGCATTCACATTCCACTGATGACAGTCACTTCCGAGTTTACTTGGTGTGTCTGGGTTTTGTTTTCCAAATGACGGCTGTTCATTTCTATAATCTTAATAGGAATGGAGGAAGTGATTATAGCACAAGTGTTTTGAGGAAGTTTTCCTTCTGCAAAAATTAGTGATAATAATACTAGATCTTTCCTATGTATGATGTCTTACACAGTCTGTCTCACAGGATCTAGAATCACCTTGGAGATACTCTGGTGTGTCTGAGAGGGATTATCTAGTTAGGTTATTTGAGCTGGGAAGAATCACTTTAACTTTGAGTGGCAAGGCTTCCTGGGCAGGGACCCCAAGCACAGAGGAAGCAGCTCTCCAGTCTCTCAGCATCTGACTGCAGACCCCCGTGACCTGCAACCACCTCCTGCTTCTGCTACCAACCCCTCCCTGCCCTGATGGACTGTGTCCCCTTCCATTGTAAGTGGAACCAAACCCTTCCTTTCTTAGGTTGCTTTTGACCAGATGTTTTGTCACAGTGGTGAGTAAAGTGACCAACAGATAGGGCAGTTCTCACATCGCAGCCCTGGTTTAGTACTTTGCACACACAACGTACTGTCCCTCATCACCAGGGGGAGAGAGCCCAATAGCACCACTCAGAAAGCAGACTTGAGTATACCAGGAGTGGTGGCTCACTAAAGAACTTACCATAAAAGTGATCAAATCTCTCCTGCCTCAGACAGGGCACCTACAGCAAACCCAAGGTACTGTTCCACCAGAGTCCGGGCTTGGGGCACCTGTGAATTTATTGAGCTGATTTACAGAGCCATTGTGACTCTCAACCCAGCAGCACCACTGAAAAGTCTCACCCCAGCGTGGATGACAGTACCCCCATAGCTACATAAACTTCCCTTTCAGTTTACCTTCTTCTGGTTATGAACTGTAGCACTTCCCCAGACTCTGAAGCCAACAAGGGCCCAATCGGAACGCTAGCTGGGAATCCAGAGGGGAGCAGCTGGAATCTTCGGTAAAGGTCTAATGACCCTCTTCACCCTGTCCTTCTACAAACAGATGGGAGCAGTCAACAGGCCCAATCTGGAGCACATCACACAGGGAGTCTTAGCTGCTCTCCTGAAGATGACGGTTGTTATGCTTATAGGATAGCACTTGGCAAGAGTGATGCATGACTCTCTAATCCAGCACTTGGGAAGTGGAAGTAAGGTGATCACGAGTTCAAGGTCAACCTTGACTACTTAGGGAGTTTGAGTTAGTTTGGGAAACAAACAAACAAACAAACAAACAATAAAACAAAACAAAAATAGAAAAGCAGGTTCAATTTTCTACCCCTGCATGGATGTTTATTTGTTGGAGAACATCTTTGTCCCTCTCCTTATTGAAAAAAAAAGTTATTTAGGTGAATGTTTTAAATTTCTTTTAAAAGATTTATTGTTTATTGTATGAGTATGGATGGGGCACACATTGGATCCCCAAGAAATGGAGTCACAGGCAGCTGTGAGCTGCCATGTGAGAGCTAGTAATCAAACCCGGGGTCCCCTGGAAGAGCAGTCAGTGTTCTTAATTGATGTGCTACCACTCCAGGCCCCTGAGATGAAATCCTTATACAATGAACTACTATAACATGAAAATTCAGCAGCATTTATTGTATTCACAACGTTGTACAGCTACCAGCTTTGTCTAACATACAAACATTTCCTTTACTCGTTAAGTAGTGTCGTCCTATTAAATTCCATTCTAGACACTGGGACCTATACATCTATATTCTGTCTCTAGATTGATCTATTTAGGACATTGCATATAATGGATCGTGTATGTAATTACTTTACCTGTTACAGTTTCTTCCTATTAAAATCCACCCAGGGGCCCAGAGAGATGGCTCAGAGGTTAAGAGCACTGACTGCTCTTCCAGAGGTCCTGAGTTCAAATCCCAGCAACCACATGGTGGCTCACAACCATCTGTAATGAGATCTGATGCCCTCTTCTGGGGAATCTGAAGACACCTACAGTGTACTTATATATAATAAATAAATACATTTTAAAAAATCCACCCGGACCTTGGGACCTATAGTTCTGTGTTCTAGCTCTAGACTGATCTGTTCAGGACATTGCATATAATGGAATCATATATGTAATTTCCTTAAGAGACAGGATCTTACTCTGTAGCTAAGCCTGGCTTAGAACTCATTATGCAGTCCAATATGACCTCAGATTCATAGTAATCCTCCCATTTTAGCTTCCTGAATGCTAGGATTACCAGTGAGAGCTACCATGCTTAGCTCAATGTGTTTATTTTGTGTTTGTTGTTTCTGGTTTCTGGTTTTTGTTTTGTCTCGCTAGTGTAGTGTTTTTCAGGTTTCTCTACATCATGGCATGCATAGTATCTTCATGATGAAAGAGATCCTTTATTGTGTATGCAGAGCACAGCCTGTTTATCCGTTCGTCAGTTGATGGACATATGGGTCGGTTCCACCGCCTGTGTGTCACAGAGATGAGCGTGCGCGTACACACACCTGTTTTCACTTCTGTTCTCAATTCTCTGTAGCTTGCACCTAGGAAGGGGACTGCGGTGTCCTGTATCGACTCTTCATCAAACATTTTAGAGGAATCACTGAACTGTTCTTCTCAGAAGTTGAGTCACCTTACAGTCCCACCCAGTAAAATTTCTCGACATGCTCTACAACATGTTTCATTTATTTGTGTGATGCGGGGGACTGGCCCCACAGCCATGTGCTGGTTAGGCAAGTACCCAACCATAGTGCTACATCCTGAGTCCCAATACTTGTTCTTTCTGCTTTTTCTCTTTCTCCTTCTCCTTCTGCTTCTTCTGCTGTTTCCTCTGCTTCTTCTCTCTCCCTCCCTCTCTCTCCTCCTCCTCCCCCTCCTTCTTTTTCTTCTTTATAATCCAAACGGGTTCAGAAAGTGGTATCTCATTGTGGTTAACTAATGATGTTGACATCTCCTGAATGTCCCTTTGTATATTTTTTAATAATTGATTTGTGTCTTCATCGGTTTTGTTGCTACAACAAACAGCACAGACTGAGTAGTTTACAAGCACATGGGGTTTATTTTGTTCATAGTTTTGGAAGTTAGGGAATCTAAAAGTTTAGCACCAGATCTGTGCAATGACATGGCGGGAGGTTACATGGTGAGAAACCACACAGGAGAGTCAGAGACAGGATGGAAATTACTAACCCACTCCACAACAGTGACACTAATTAGTTCACAAGGGGATGGCGTTGACATAATTACCTCTTAAGGGTGCCAACTCTTAATGTCTACAATGCAATTCAATTTCAATGTGAGTTTTGATTCTTCTTGAGTTGTGAGAGTCCTTTGGACAGAATTCCTTGACTTAGAATAGGGCTATGTCCAGATAAAGCCATTGTAAATTGAAAATATTGTAGATCAAAAAATGTACTGAATACCTACAATGTAGCAATCACACAATGAAGCATTGATTATCTGCCAGGTATTAATCTTCTTGCTTTGGTAACTGGTCCCCAGACCTTAGCACAACTGACATCATGATGGAAATACCATTCAGGTCATAAAACTCAACATGTAGACAGTATCACCAGCCACATTGAAAATAAAGAGCTAATTCATTGAAGTCCATAGTTATGGAAAAGTCTCTAATTGTGCTAACCTTCCTTTTTGGCTTCTATAGTTCTGCTTCTTTCTATTTTTGTTAACTGAAATATGTCTGTATCATGTAGTTTCTACTGTCCCACTTTAAGCTCTGGGTGGACCATGCTACCAGCCCCTGTCCAGCCAGGTTCCCTTGGATCTGTGAGTGAAAGACACACACACACACACACACACACACACACACACACACACACCACACACACACCACAAACACACACACACACACACACACACACACACACACACACACACCACACATACACACACACACTAGCTTATTTTTAAAATGCTTTTAGCTCAGTGGCTGGGCTCTTCTAAACCACCTTCAGCTAGTGTGCCCCTATCTTCACTCCCAGCTCAACACCTCTAAATCTTCCCTCAGCTTAGTTGCATTGCTAATCGCCCTCCTGCTAGCCTAGGCCCAGTCAGGGAAGTGACCAATGGCCACTCCACCTGAGACCTCACATGGCTGGTTGCTCTCTCTCTCTCTTCAAAGCATGGTGAATCCTCTTTTCCCTCCCCTCCTGTGTCTCTTAGCCTGGCTGTGGGAATCTGCAAGTCTTGCCTGTTCTACCCAGGCATTGGTCACTAGCATCCTTATTCATCTATCAAGAACTGATTGGGAAACAGGACCTTTGCTGTCCCTATGCAGATTCCCCATCAAAGCATGAGAACCCCCTCTCTACATATGTCAACCCAGGATATGGTTAAAAGCTCACCCTGAGAAAGGCTCGGGGATACACTGGGATTCCTAACACCAGTGAATACCCCACAATACTGCCAGCATTATGAGGATATAGGATATTATATTAAATGCTGCTTGCCCATGAAAAAAATGACAATTCAAAAATTATGGTTCAATCCTTCTTAATACAAGCCCCGGTTCACCAGGTTTTTAGATACTAAACCCTGACCAGATATACAGATAGACAGTTACTTTTCTATTGCTGTGATAAAACACCATGACCAAGGTGACTTCCAGAAGAAAGAGTTTATTTGGGGCTTATGGTTCCAGTGGGATAACAGCCCGTGGTGGTGTAGGAGCAAGAGCGGGAGGCTGAAGCAGCAGCTGAGAGGTCACATCTCCATCCACAAACGGTGAGAGAAGCTAACGCAAAATGGCACGTCTTTTGAGACATCAAAACACCCTATTCCCCAAGTAATATACTTCCTCCAGCCAAGCTGCACCTCCTACTCCCCCACCAACAGCCACCAAGTGTGCTCCAAGACTTCAAATGCCAGAGGCTTTATGGGGCACCTCTCATTCGAACCACCACAGTTTGCAAACATTTCCCCATATGTGGGTTGTCTTTTCATTTAATTAATAATGCCTTTTTAGTTTTATTTCACTTAAAAAAAAAAAGTCTTTTCAGGGAGGCCTGGCAGGGTGTGGGTGTGGGGACATCGTCTTGGAGATGGGGAGAGGAGGAATGGGATGAGAAACTGTCAGAGGGTAGACCAGGAGGGGGGTGACGACTGGACTGTAAAAAAAAAAATAAATAAATAAAGATAATAAAAGATAAGAAAGCATCTTGTTAGGCGTCCCTACCTATTAGGCATCCCCACCTCTTCTGATGCTTCCTATGTTTCCTGGGTTGGCTTTGAGCTCACAGTAATCCTTCTGCTTCAGTCTTTCAAGGGCTAGGCTTACAGGCACACACCACATCTAGTTTAATAATACCTTTTGATGCACAGAAGTTTTCATATCTGATCAAGTCCAATTTAACAAATTTCTCTCTCTCTCTCTCTCTCTCTCTCTCTCTCTCTCTCTCTCTTTGTTTCCTGCACATGCTCTGATGTCAGAGATCACACTCTATCACCACACCCAATCATAGCATTTTATCCCAGGTTTCCACAAGATCCTCATGGCTTTAGCTGTTACATTCAGAATATTGATCCACTTTTAGAACTTTTTTTAAAAAAATTACTATAATTCTTTTATATGTGAAAACAGTTTCCCCAGCACCAATATTACAGGAACCCCCACTGAATTGTCTTCCTCTATGTTTTTCACCTCTCTGGAGTACTCATGAACAAGTAGGGAAAAGCTGGTGACCCTTCTCTTGGTTTAGCCACAGGGGAGATGTTGAGACAGGCTCCTCAGCATGCCAGAGGGCACTGGAGGGAGTTTCTGGAGCTGCAGGACTTACTGTAAGTGGGAAGAGTGTTTGGTTGAGGCCTTTATCAAAGGTAACTTGAGTTGTACAGTTCGAATGATTTGAGTCATAAAGTGCATAAGGCTAATAATACATGAGACAAACCATTATGGTAATATCTAAATCCAATAGTTGGAACTCATGCGTGTGACGAGACAGGTGACATGATTTCCCATCACTCGAACAGTTTACTTCCTTTATTTGCTTTCCTGATACTTCTGAATGCAAAACACTGTCCAGTTGGTCATTACAGCTGACCATTTACTGAATGCACCTTTTTGCTGTGGTCTGCGAAGTCTCCTTGTCTCTGCTTTACACAGATGGAGACAGGGGCAAAAATAAGTAAATGTTCTTGCTTAAGACAGATTTCTTTTGTTAATCTATGTAAATGTATATATTTTAGGAGGCTTCTATAGTGATATATTTTCATATTTAAGGCAGATTTCTAAGAGGTAGAAGAAGCTGAGAGAGGTGTTCCATGCCTATAATCGGAAGAACATGTACATGGTCAAGTAGAAGATGGCCCTAGTTTGAGGACAGCCTGGGATACATAGTGAGTTCCAGGCTAAGCTGGGCTATAGGAGATCCTGTTTGAAAACTAAAACCCCAAATAAAACACACAAACAAAATGTAAGAACTGAATCTGAGCTCTTGAGTCCACACACTCAAGAGCGTCAGCAGAAACCCAAGCAATCTTAATTAATTAAAATACAAAACTATAAATAAGCCCCAGACAGACCCAACCAATTAAATCTGGAGCTTTCCTTGCTCATTCATATGTATATATATATTCCAATTAAATAGTAGTAATGTATAGACCTCCAGTCATTTAGACCAGAGGCAGTATAGTTAAGTCCATTAATTTATCTAGATAAGACAGGCTTAGGGCACACAGTATGTATAATTTTGGTTTGTTAATGCTTATTTGCTTGTTTTTATTTTTTTCTAACCAAATCTAAACATGTAGTGTAGGCTGGCCTTGAACACTCTACACAGGCTAGGCTGGTTTCAAACTTTGGATCCTATGTTAGCCTCCCCTGTAGTAAGGCTATAAGCCTGGGACATTGAACTGGCCGCATATAAGACATTTGATACTTAAGTACACACTGGAGTTATCACTATAAGTAAGCAGGTTAATGCATCTCTCATCTTCTATAATTATTTTGTGTGAGATGTGGAGTGTGTGTGTATGTGTGTGTGTGTGTGTGTGTGTGTGTATGTGAAATGTACCTACAACCTGAACTCTTACCAGATTTTCAATGCACTTCACTGGATACTTCTTTGACTTCCTTATTTAAATCGGACCTTCTCAGATGGATTTGTTTTCCTCTTCTGACCCCTTCAAGCAGATGATCCCAAAAGCTTCTCAAAATTGGCTCTAATAAGAAGCTGTCAGTTCTAGAGCTCAGAGATCCAGGGCAAGTCCTGCCCCTTCCCTCATAGCAGATTCAGTACAAGGGCATCAAACAGATGAGGAGCTGTCTGCTTGGGATGCTCTAAGCCCACTGGCCAGCAGAGACAAGCCAGGTATCCTGTGTAGAGTGCTGCTTCACTGTTGGAGGCTGGAGTGGCTGCCAATACAATTAGAAACATAAATGTCTTAAGCCAGAGGCCATAACCAGGCCCAGCTCAGCCCAAGGCAGCAAACTGAGAAGGCCATGGGTATTTCTGTTCATCTGCCATCTCTAGTCCTGGAAATTCATCCCATGGGAATTAATATGGAACGTGCAAATATTTTGGAATAACCAAGATCTGAAGTGACACGAAATTCTCAAATAAAATACAATTTGAGCATTAAAAAGATGAAGTCATGTTTTTAAATAGAAAGTTGTTCTAGGGCTGGAGAGATCAATGGTTAAAGGCACAAAATACTCTTGTAGAGGACCAGAGTTTAGTTCCCACCCAATCTCCGTTGGACAGCTCACAACTACCTATAACTCTGACCCCAGGGGATCTGACAATCTCTCCTAGATTCCACAGGCACCTGTGCACACATGTATACCCTACCACACCACATGTGCACAGATTTAAAAATAAAATAAATATTAAAAAAAGAAAGTTGTTATAAGTGAAAAAGAAGAGTTAAATGAAAAGGTGTATAATGCAGATTGCCTCCCCCTCCTCTTCTTTCTCCATCTATCACTGCGATGGCTAATCTTTACTTTTATGGGATATAGAACTACCTAGGAGACACACTTCTGAGTCTATCTGTAGTTGGGGAGGTTTAACTAAGGTGGAAATACCTACCCTGACATCATCCCATGGGCTCTGGGCCCTGACTTAGTCAAAGAAAAGTGAGCTGAGCACCAGCGTCTGTCCTTCTCCTTCTTCATGGGATGCAGTGTGACCAGGTGCCTTATTCCCCTACCACCATGCCTTCCCATCAACCTGTGAGCCAAAACAGACCCTTCCTTAGGCTGCCCATGCTGGGTATTTACATCATAGCAACGAGAAAAGCAGCTGATATAATCTCCAAAGGATGAAAGTATAAATTCTGTTAGCAAGAACAGACCCGACTGACTATGGAGGATCAAGAAAATTTGATGCTTTTCTGATCTTCAGGTTTTCTCATACTTTGCATGTTATTTTTATATGACAAATTGTAAATGTATAATTATATATGTTTACTTATGGACAGATACAATCATATGTCCATGCAGAAGTAAGATAAAGGCAGAGTTTCTTAGCTGTTTTCAGGAAAAAGAATTAAATCTGAGATCTCCAGTCAGGTGTACTTTCCTAAGAGGAAGCTTGTCATTTAAACACAGATGGAGGCCAGCTGCTGGGGTGTGGGCATGGCCCCTGGGGAGGAAAATGCAAGGAGCTAGACTGTGCCTAGCCCATGTTGACATAGTTAGGTGTTGGGCTTCTGGGAAGCCCAAGGACTGCTTTGGGTGGGAAAATGTAGTCTAAGATGTGGGGAAGGTAAGGCTGGGGTTCTCTGACTCCCAGGTATCCAGTCACCACCGGGAAATCACACAGAGAAGTTGGGGTCCACAGACCTGCAGTGAGGCTGAGACTGGGGACTCCCAAACGCCTGGACATCCAGGTGCTTCTGAGTCTTGAGGAGTTGGGAGCAGAGTTGGGGAGCGGGGTACGGACTGAGGATGGCAATGAGGCTGGGGCGGGGGAAAATGGAAACCTCAGCTTAGCTCATTGGTGATTGTCTTTGCCCAGGAGCTCAGAGAGGCCTTCTATGTGAGACTTAGGTTGTGGCTATGTAAACGAAGGCCTTCTCCATGTTCTCAATGAAAAAGACAGTTCTTGTTTGTCCATATCTTTTGTTGACTATTCCTCACTTCTCTCAATCATGATCTCTTGTAGCCTCTGGGAACCCAACATGCAGGGAAAGTGCCTTGAATGTGACTCGGCAGAATGTACAGGGTTTAACTGACAGGTGCTGGAGCTCTGTACTCTGTTAGACTGGAAAGGACACAGAATTCCGTCCATCCCAAGAACTTGTGAGGTAGGACTTTCTATTGACTGTATGAAGCTGGTTTCCTGGAGGAGCCTTGTAATCCTAACACTCAGGAGGCTGGTACAAGAAGCTCTAGAACTCATGATTATGTAAAGAGACAGATGCTGAAAACATCTATTGCTACGCTGCTTGTACTAATAACAAACAAGAGAAACATGGCTACAATGATGATGTTAAATTGCATGGAGTTATGACCACTCGATGCAATGGTTATCTCTGGTGCCCCCCTTCCCTTTTCATTATTTCTTTGCTTCCTTTTATATCTTTCTTGTCCCCCTGTCTCTTCCTTCCTCTCCCACACATCTTTCCTCTCACCCTTCATCCCCCATTTCCCTCCCACCCTTCTCCCTGTCTCCCTTCCTGTTTTGAATTTTGTTAGTACCAGTGTTTGTGTATATGTGTGTGTGTGTGAGTGTGAATTAGTGAATCTCACACATGGCGTGGTGTGAATGTGAAGGTCAGAGGACAGGTTTGCAGATTCCATTCTCTACCTTCCACGGTGTGTTCCAGAGACTGGACTCATGCTTGCGTGGCAAAGTGTTTTATCCACTGAGTTGTGTCATGAGCCCACTCCCTGTTCTTTCTAGCCTGGTTTTAGTAAGAAGCCAAGTTCTAACAAGGAGCTGTCAAGTGAAGTTTGTGATGATCCTGGGCTGACTAATATTACTGTGACTGCTGCTGGAAAATGCTTGAAACCAGTGAAGAGCTGTGCAGCCTGGCAGCACTGTGGGTCCCAGCTGCCCGCTCAGCTCGAGGACGCTTGTTTTTACGTAGTTGGCCAGGACAACCATGAGGATGCTCTTGCAGACAGACCTCTCAGTGGGAAGGTAGGCATGACCAGTCTTTCTGCAACTATGGGCTGGGGGTGCAGTACAGTGGTAGAGTATGTGTTTTCATGCACAAGGGTCTGGATTGGATCCTTAGTACCACAGAAAGAAAGCAAGAACATATGTAGTTTATTATTGTCACCACTGGTGTGTTTTCTTTCTCAGCATCCTCTAGAATTAAGAGTGTGCTGCTTTGTTTGTTTGTTTTGTTGTTGGTATTTGTTTGTTTGTTTGTTTGTGGGGGTTGTCAACATGACAGAAGATAGGAACATCTTGGAAGAGGGAACCTCAATGGACTAAATGCTTCCATCACTGGGTTCTAGGCAAGTCTTGATTAATGTGAGAGGGTCCTGCCCACTGTGGGTGGCGGTGCACCCCTGGGCAGATGGGCCTGGGTTATATAAAAAAGATGTTGAACAAGCAGTTAGGCAGTGCTCTTCGGTGGTTATGCTTCAGTTCTGGGTTCCAAATTATTGCCGATTTCCCTCAGTGATGGACCCACATTGGGACATTTATGTCAAATAAGCACTTTCCTCTCCAAATTGACTGTGGTCAATATTACCTGGTTTTGTTTTGTTTGTTTTTACAGAAATAAGAAGGAAATTAGGACAGGAATGGTGCTGGAGAGTGGGCTACTGCTCTGACATTCATGACCATCTTTTCCAGAGGACTGTGGAAATGCTGGAAAATGCATTGATTACTCAAAGCCAACGGGCTGTTCTATGTTCTACAAGAACATAGACAATCCAATTGTTGAGAGTGATGTAGATGGTGGACACTCGACTTGTAGTTTCAGGGGGAAGCAAAGACTTTATCCTGGTCGTTCACATGATTTATTTAAATGAAGCCTGTGGGTTCTGATCATTTAGAGCTAAAAAGTTAGGTATGATTAACAAGAGACCAACACCACGGGAATGAAACCTTGCTTTACCAGGACAATTTGATGTGGTTAGCTGGGCCTGAGAAGTCAGGGTGATCAGTAAGAGACTGATATCACCAAGAGGAGTATTTCCTAAGGAGGAACACACAGAAGCTGTGCTCCAAAGCGGTCGGGGATGCATCGCAAGCTGTCTCCTGTATTTGGCAACGTGCAAGAGTCTCCCATGTGGTACTAGTTTTATAAGAAAGGAGGCTGCAGAATTGAAGGGATTATGGAGGCTTGGCACTGTGGGACACCAGGGGACACCACGGGTGAGGGTGCAGATTCCATTGCGGTGGAGACTCTAAGCAGGGTATTGGAGATGCCAGGACTGTGGGACATCTGCCAATGATAGAGACAGGTATGGACTAGAGACGGTCGGAGTTTGTGAGACAAGCTGTTTGAGCTGTGGGTGGCAGAGATGAAGAAGTAGAACTACCGAAGTCCTTTAGAGTCCAGGAGACCCGAGTCAGTCTCAGACACTGGAGACTGAAGGCTTTTGTTTGTTTGTTTTGTTTTGCTCTTAGTTTTTTCTTTCACCATTGGACTGTGGTTTTTGCTTTGCTCTAATTATGATTTTGGCCTGCTTCTATCCTCTAAGAAGTAGAATGTATGGAATTTACTTTGGATTTTACAGAAGCCCATAATAAGTTATGAGACTGGGTATTCTCAAAACATTTATCTTTTAAAGTGTTTAAATTTAATTTAAAAACTAATGTATATGCATGATTTTTCTACAGGTATGTCTATGGACCACTTACATACCTAGTAGCTATGGGGAATCAAATCTCCTAGAATTGGAGTTAGAGACAGTTGTGGGCTGCCATGTGAGTACTGGAAATTAAAATTTGGGGTTCCTGGAAAAGCAGCCAATGCCCTTCTCCACCAAGCCATCTGTACCCCACATTTGAATTTTTGAAAGACTATGAACTTTAAAAATGTTATACTTTAGAATAGATTTTACATGTAATAAGGGCATGTAGGGATGAGCCCAGGAGGGATCAGGTTGGGGAAGGAGGGATAAAGGGAGCGAGTACAGCAGAAATAACTGAAAAATGCAACTGGGGGGTAGTGTGGTAGACATTTCCTGAAACCTATAAGGGAGACCCTAGGGAGGACTCCTGGAAGTGAAGGATAAAGCCTGAACTTGACTTCCATAACTAGGTTAGGCTTCCAGTGTTGGGCCTGGGACACCAACCCAGCCACAGAACCTTCAAGACCCATCCTGCCTGCAAGATGTGCTGGAGGCAATGGTGGCTCATCACTTATGGGAGTGACCCATAACTAACTTGGAGCCCAACATAGCCTGGATGGCCAGGAGCTGGATGACCCAGAGACCTAGGAAAGAACCAGACACAACTGGCCAAAAACAAGTCAATCAATCAATCAATCAATCAATCCATCCATCAATCAATCATAAAGTCAATGGAATGATTCTTAATGATATCCTGCTATACTCATAGATCAGTGCCAAGCTCAATCACCGTCAGAGAGGCTTGCTTTGGCAGCTGATGGGAGCAGGATGCGAAGACCCACAGCCAAACATTAGAGGGAGCTCAGAGAACCCTACAAAAGAGGGGAGGAAGGATTGTGAGAGTTAGAGGGGTTGAGGACACCAGGAGAACAAAGACAACAGAACCAACTAAGCAGGGCTCATAGGGACTCACAAGCTGAAGTGGTGACCACAGAGCCTGCGTGGGTCTGCACTAAGTCTTCTACATATATGTTCTGTTGTTTAGCTTAGGGATTTTGTGGGACTCCTGATGGTGGCGGTTGGGGTGTCTTGACTCTTTGGCTTCCTCTTGGAATCCTTTTTTTCCTACTGGAAGGGTTGCCTAGTCCAGCCTTGACATAGGGTTTGTGCCTAGTCTTATTGTATCTTGTCATGCCATGTTCAGTCTCTATCCCTGGGAGGCCTGCTCTTTTCCGAAGGGAAATGGATAAGCAGTGGATCTAAAGGAGAAGGGGAGTGGGGGTGGGGAGAACTGGGAGGAGTGGAGGAAGGGGAGACCGAGGTCAGGATGTATTGTATTAGAGAAGAATAAATACAAAGACAAAAGTTATACTTTATTTTATACTGTGTTATTAATACAAGATAAGGGGTAAACAAGAAGAGAACGGCTCTGGTTTAATAGAGCAGTATTTGTATGTCGAGTTGACCAGGGATCAATTTTTGCTGGTTAGTTATTTTTCAACTTGAGACAAACTAGGGACATCTGAGAAGAGGGAACATCAATTGGCATCATGCTTCCATCAGGTACATTAATAAGCAACTCTCTGGGGGCATTTCCTCCATTGATGATTAATGTGCAAACCACCCTAGGGCAGGTAGTCCTGGGTTCTATTAAAGAGTACGCCTCAGCGAGTCACTAAGAACAAGCCAGTGAGCAGCCCTTCTCTGTGATCCGCTCTAGTTTCTGCCGTGAGCTCCTGCCCTGAATTTCCTCTCAGGATGGACTGTAAGTAGGCAGCTGTGATAATGGCGTGACCTTTCCAAATTGTTTTGTGTGTGTGTGTGTGTCAGTGTTTTTTGTTTTGTTTCGCATCAATAGGAAGAAAACTAGAATAAGGAGTGATTTGAAAATTCCCTTGCCTTAATAACCCAGCAATTACATTCAGGAGACAAAACAAATATCAAAGAATACGGAGGTCTGACGGAGGACAAAAGTGTGTTCCATTCTCTTCTGTTATTCTGGGGGAGATTTGCCAATTAAAGGAACAAGAGAGTAACAGGGGAAAAGACACAGTCTTCATGACTGTGTTACGTGTATAGGAGCTTACCAAGAGAGAAGGGAACCCTTATCAGGAGGGACAGAGTCCTAAGTGAGCTTTATTGTAAGCAAGGGAAGGGAGCTTGTACCTCAATGAAGAATGAATGACAGGAAGCACCTAGGAAACCTTGGGGTGTTAGTGAAGGATAAAGGTTTCAGAGCGGTTTTTGTTTTGTTTTTGTTGGGTGTGAAACCCAAGGGTCTGCCTTGCTCAAGCCTTTGCTCAGGACTCCGCCTCTGAGCAGCGTCTCCAGGCCTTAATTGTGTTAGGTTGGCTTATGCAGGCTCAACTGTGAACTGACTCTACTGATCACAGCTCTCTCCTCTCCTGGTACAAGAGGGTACTCCGCAAGGGGGAAAAAAGAAATGCCTTGCTTTTAGGCAGAGAAATGGAAGGCAGAAATCTCTTCTGTATCTGTTGATTCTTAAGAATTTGTAGGTAGCATAGTCGTGTGGCATATCCTGGTCTGTTTAAGGTAAATAAGCTCTAGTTGCCCACTGACCCCAGAAGGAGAGTCGTATAGAGCATTCGTGGATCCCCACACCCACAGGCTGGAACCACATGTCCAGAGTCCAGCCTGGATCTGTTGAACCACATATGTCCAACCCCACCCCCACCCCGCATCCCCCACCCTCGCCCCAGGTGCCTGGCTTCGAGCCTAGAGATCTTGTTGTTTCTTCTTCTGAATTTCTGTAGCAATGGCTGATTCATCTGTGAGGTGCAGGAAGTGTGTGTCTTGATTTGCAGCGGTACTGTGGGAACCAGAGACTTTTATCCAGAGTCTCAGATTTCGACACTCCGGGAATGCAATTGCGGTCACCTTTACACGGAAGGCTGATTTACCATGGTTTCTCCACACCAGAGGAAAACGCCATCCCAGAAGAGGGTCCTGAAGTGTTGACTGAAACTCGGCCAGATGACCCTTCTATGTTTGGTTCAGCTCCCTTGAAAGGACTCAGGCTGGTCATGGGTGAAGAGTTACCATG
This sequence comes from Mus minutoides, assembly GCA_902729485.2. Taxonomy (NCBI): domain Eukaryota; kingdom Metazoa; phylum Chordata; class Mammalia; order Rodentia; family Muridae; genus Mus; species Mus minutoides. The sequence goes on from LR750088.1 coordinate 445,511, forward strand.
ACTGACCAGAAGAGGAGTTGAGTTTCGTCATGTGGGACAGCACATCTGTCATGCACTTGTAGAAAGTTATATACCGAGCCAGACGCAGTACTGTGGTAATGGCTTTGATAAAGGGCACAAGGACAAAAATGCTCTCTGTCTCCTTTGTGCTCAAGAGTGAACTACAAAGTCTGCTCAGGCCCCAGGAAGTCATTTGACCTTGAGAAACTTCGAGATCCTCTGAAAGCAACAACACACTCACCCTGTCTCCTTCAGCCCTTAGGGCCTATGGTTGGGTCTAAGCTCCAGATCCTCAGGGCCCATCACCTCCACCATTGGAGGCTTGTGCTTGGGGTCAAAGAGCTAGACCAGGAAGTGGCCTGGATGCTGGCCCCTGGGTTGTGTGATGGGAAGGATGGGGTGGTCTTCAGATCTGTCAAGCCACTTGAGAGTATCTGAACCCTAGTCACCAGCAGAGGTCAAGATATTTTCTCACAGGACACTGTAGTCTTCATGCTGGTCCAAGTCTGTGTGTTGTTGTGGGGTATAATCAAGCTTCCTAATGCCCTGGGGGTGTCACCAGGGTCCCTGCTTACAGATGTGACAAGGCAACTTGAGGGACAGTGGACTCATTTCATCTTACAGTACGAGAGGACACAGTTCAACAGGGAAGGGAAGGGGAGGCGGCAGGAGTTTGGGACCGTTGGCCAGATGGCATCTGCAGTCAGGAAGCAGAGAGAGAGAGATGGATATAGGAGTATAACTCACTTGCTCCTATTCACTCGATCCAGATCCCCAGCCCGTGGGGTGGGGTGGCTCACCTTTAGAATGCATCTTCTCACCCTGATGAAGCTAATCTAAAACTCTTTCAGAGACACGCAGAGGGTTTTTCTTCCAGGTGAGCTAGATCGTACCATCTTGACAGTGTCAACCACACACAGTGATGCGGAAAGCAGCAGCTTGGTGGGAGGGAGCATCCAAGCAAGACCGGCATCTCTGACGCCAGGAGGAGAGGAAATGGCCGCGCGCGGAGCGTTTGGAATGGGTTTCAGAAGTGATGCTAGTATGGCCAAGCTTGAGGATAGCTTGAGTCCAAAGAGCTAGATAGAGTCCAAGTGGCCTGGATGTGGCCCCTGAGTGGTGGGACGGGTAGGATGGGGTGCTGTCCACTGTAGGGTGACTCAGCCCTCTTCTAGTGCTGAAATTCTTATAAGGCTTTCCAGAATCTCTTTAGACATCCCCTAAGTTCTACTATGTGCACTTTTTCTTACATCAGTGACTCTTTCTATTCATTTGCAAAACCCGAAATCTCAAACCGTCACGGGCTGGGTGGCTTGAGCAACAGAGATTTATAGTTCCGTGGAGCTGGGAACTGGTCAAGGCGGGACACACTCCTCCACTTGATCCGTTTCCCTTGAAGGTGGGAGTCGTGCACTTCGAGTTCTCCTGTGGAGCCAGGCAGAGGGCAGCCTCAGGCATGGGCTTCATGTGCCCTGCCTCACTTTAAAAGCACGCTGATTCATCATACACAGATAGGCTTGTGTGTGTTCCCCCCCTCCCTACCTCTGTGTGTGTGTGTTAGAGAGAGGGAGAGGATTGAGGGATCGACAGGGAGTGACAGAAAGAGAGGGAGGGAGAGAGGAGGAAGGAGAGAGAGAGAAAGAGAGAGAGAGAGATTGTGTTTGATTTCAGAAAAGGGCTGTTAAGCAGAACCAACTGGAGCCTTAAGGGGTGGCTGCGCCCAGACCTCAGCCTGCACCGACTGGCACTGTTCTCATCTATGCTCTTCCACAAGATGTTCTGCCTGGCTAAGTGGCTCGGTCACCAGAGGTGATGTGGAATGTGAGCCCAGCTCTGGAAAATCGATCCGATGCGTCTTTGTGGGGTGAAGAGAAAGCATAAAATATGAGTTGTCTTGGCCGAGTCAGCTGGTTTCTTCATGCTGTTTCCTGGGAGAGGAGCTACATTTGGGGCCTCTATGCCCCAGATCCGCCCGTGAAGCACAATCCTACGTTCTCTGGATGACTCTTGGAAGCTGTTTGCCACTCTGAGAGATGTCAGGAGGACCACTTTCAGTTTCCTGAGCTGTGAAGGGGACAGTTAACCCTGGGTAGCCACAAGTCCCTAGCTTCTATCTGCAGTTTCCAGAAGGCAAGTCTGGGCCTGTGGAGAGCCTGTCTGCTGTGTGCATGCATGACTGAGTTTCTGGGCCATTCCGACCAGCTGGAATACCGTTGGCCTCCTGATCAGTAGGAGCTCCACTATGTCCTCCCACCGCACCCCCACCTCTACCTGCCACTCTTCCTGCAGTACTGTGTGCATAGTCCCACCTCTAGGCCCATGGCCAGGTGGTAATTCACCCCAGGTGTCATCTCCTTCCATCTACCTTGTCAAAGTCCTGCCTACCTGCCAAGGCTCAGCCCCACTTCTGTAACAATTTTGCATTTAACGGCCACACTCATTGCTTTGAAACATCTGTTGTGTTGTCATGGTAGTGGGATTGAAACTTATTTATGTGATGCTCAGATGTATATCGAAATCTCATTTCTCTTATCTACAATCAAGTCTTCCTTTTGAGTGTGTGCACTCCCTGGATGTCAATAATGGCGGGTGGTTGTATAGGTTGGAAACACTATTTTGTCCAATGTAATAAACTAATAGGTTCCTTTGGAAAAATCACTCTCAGAATGTGTCCCTCTACCTCCATTCCCCCATTCCTCTGGAAGCTGGTGTAATGCTGGAGCCTGATGGGAATGTAATAAAGGATACTGTCCAGCCAACTACAGCAACCTACCATGGCAGCACCTACTGTCAGGCAATGTAATATCTTGCTCGCAGCCATTCTCATCAGATTCCTCTCATTGATGGTCCTGCTTCCAGCTTCATTGGTGCTTAGAGATTCCTATGGACACAGCTGCTGCTACAGTGCAGAAAGCCAACACCTGTATCCTGATGCCCCACCCCCCACTCCCATGCACAAGATGCCTGCAGAAGAACTGAGGACATCTCAGAGAAGACATGTATGGTAGTTTGAATGAAAGCACATTCCCCACAGGCTCATGTATTTTAAAGACTTAGTTCCCAGTTGGTGATGCTGTTTGGGAGAGTTGTGGCACCTTTCGAAGGCAGTGGCTTACTGGAGGAAGTATGTCACTCGCGGTGGGTTTTGAGGGTTTAAGTATGTCATGGAGGGTGGGTTTCGAGAGTTAATAGCCTCGACCTACTTCCAATTTGTTCTCTGCGTATGATTGGAGAGGTGATCTCTTATCTTCCTGCTACATGGTTCTATGCCCACCCTGCTGTTGTGACCAAATAGCAATAGCCACAGTGTGGTTCACAGACTCAGGTATTTGAATGCTTGGTCACCAGTTGGTGGTGCTGTTTGATGTTGTGGTATAGCATTGCTGATGGAGGTTATGTCGCTAGGGCGAGCCTTGGGAACTCAAAGTCTCATCTCACTTCCGGGTCACTCTCTCTGGTTCAAGTTTATATTGAAGATGTTCTCTCCCGGCTTCTGAACCTATCACTTACTGTCTTAACTTTCTTCTGTGATACAGATTCTTATCCCCTGGAACTGTAAGCCAAAATTAACTCTTTCTTTCATAAGTTGCTCTTGGTCATAGTGTTCTTTCACAGGAACAGAAAAGTAACTAATGAAGACAAGACTGAGAAACTGCTCCTACGTCTGTGAGCGATGGGACATAGGATATCCTTGCAAAGGTGTGACCCACTAGATAGCACAGCTGTGAGCCGTCAGTAGTCACAGGGAATGGTGCCAGCACACAGGGAATGGGTGTGTTTGTTTGTTCTCGACAGAGGGCCAAGGCAGAGCCCAGTGCCTTCTAGGGCTCCCCACAGCATGACGGACCTGTACTCAGAGCACTTTCTTGTGGGCTACACACACACACACACACACACACACACACACACACACACACACGATCTCACTTAAGCCTTGTGAGATGCCCAAGAAGTAGTAGTTTGTTTATATATATATATATATATATATATATATATATATATATATATATATATATATATATATATATCTTCATTTCATAGTCCAAGAATATGAAGCCCAAGGAGGGTTAATCCCAGCATTACTGAGTAAGTTGCAGGACCAGGATTATTAGAGCCCCAAGTCTAGCTCTTTTACAAATAGCTGAGATAACTTTTTTGCTCAAATGAGAACAATACACATGGGAGAGAGAGGGTAAACTGAAAGGTTAATCTTGAATTCAAGGAAACACTCATTTCAGCCCCGACAGAGTGTGAGGCTGGGCAAACATCGGCAGATGCAGGCTTCGGATTCTTGGAAGGGAGCTTCCGGCCGCCTTCACTTCCACAGTTGTCAATGGTTAGCAGGACAATCGCTTTCCTGTCGGGTGTCGTTTTGTGTGTTGGGGGTGGGGAGGCTCCTAAGGAGAACACTTGGTTGGGACCTTAGCACTTTGAATAATGACCACAGTGACAATGAAAAAAGAAAAGAAGCCACGTCCTGGTAGTCAACTGTAGAAAAATAATTTTATTTACTACTATAAATAAAGTAGTGCAAAGATAATTTGAACCCACAGTATTGCGTTACTGATTTATTTACTACTGTAGCAGCATACAGTGCACAGACACTCTGTTCTTTTTTGTCCTCTTACACACACACACACACACACACACACACACACACCCCTATACAGACACAGGCAGGCATAAGGGGTGGTGATGAACCTATGGGCTAACAGCTTGTTTTTTCTGCGTATTCCATTGCTGCCAGTCTATTCTAACAGTGATTCATGGGGAAGAAGACTACACTTAAACTGTAAAGATTTCCTAGATGTTATTGCATGTGTTATGATGGAAACATAAATGATACCCAATAATGTCATCAAATGATTTGGAAGCACTATGACCTCTAGAAAAATCCACAGGGGTGGAAAATGTAAACCAATGTACAACGCTATCGCCTTCCCTGTGTGTGGAGTGTTTGCCTCAAGGCTCCTTCTAGCTGCTGGGTTTGGGACTCAGAGAGCAACCAGCTGGGCTTTTGCGGAGCAGGATGCGGCGGCAAACAGAGGTACTGAAGCCTTGTCAGCCTTGGAGAGAAGTTCCTGTTCTCTGGTAAAAGGGGATGAAGAAAGACTAAAACTTTTAAAAATGCCTCTCCACGGGTGGGAGTATGGACACTCCACAGGGCGGACTGCGGTATGCCTCTCCACGGGCGGGAGTATGGACACTCCACAGGGCGGACTGCGGTATGCCTCTCCACGGGCGGGAGTATGGACACTCCACAGGGCGGACTGCGGTTCCCAGAACAGTCACCAGGAAGGAAAGTCCGACGCCTCAGCCCATCTCCCCCATTCCCCTGTTTTCCGGGTAACCCTTGAATCTGTTTGATAACTACAGTCTGCTCTGGGTATGTTCTTGTTTAAACATAAACAAAAAGACACCAAGTGCAAAGTTGGCATCCAGTTCACAAGACTTTTAAGGTATTTATCAGTGTAACGCCTGGCACCAGCCTCCCCAAACCAGCTGCTGAAAAGATGGTCCCTCAGCTGGAGAGACCATGGGTGCACAGTTCACCCATGAGGCTCAGGGCCGTTAGCCATCATGGGTGGGTCATGGTCGGAGGCATCTGCAGCTGGAGGCACAGCTGGACTTGGGGTGGATGAGGCGGGGTCTGCCGAGACCCAGGCTGGTGCTGGAGAGGAGCCACTGGCTGTGGAGACACATAAACAGAATTGAACATCTGAAATAAGCCCGTTCAGAACACCAAGCCCCACCCAGTAAGCAGGAGAGGGTGCTCCTTGGCTGGTGGCCCAGACTCTAGGTAAACAGACAACCTTGGACCCATTATCTAGGTTCTTTGATCTTAGTGTCCCCTTCTATAAAATACCAGGTTGGAATAGCTCTGTAAAGATCCCTGGTGGTTCTCATGTCCTACAGTTCTAAGCTACTGCGTGTCTTCCAGGATTTCCAGGCAAATGGTTGCTGTGATCACTTTGATAAGTTTCATGAGCTATGACCTTATTCCCTCCCCCCACCCATGATGTCAATATAATACAACCATAAATAGTGTCAAACAGTCAGAGGAGGGCTCGTTTTATTTACGTTCTTATTCCATTTGGATTGTGTATCAAATTCAGCCCAAGTTTTTTTTTTATCTAAATAATTGTACAAAACAACTGGAAAAAAAATACAATTGCTGTATTTCCACAAAATTGCTAGGTTTCTGTGGTTTTCGATATATCTTTAAGAGAGGATAATGGCCATGATTTTAGAGGATCGTTTATCAAGTTTATGTCAGCAGCAATTTTCTTTTCTTTTTCGCTTGTATTTTATATGTATGAATGCTTTGTCAGTGTGCACATTTTTTTTTGTTCCACTGGAGTGCCTGGTGCCTACAGGGGCCAGTAGAGGGCGCTGGATTCCCTGAAACTAGCTACACATGGTTATGAGCAGCCCTGGGGGTTTTGGGAACTGAACCCAGGTCTTCTGCAAGAGCAGCCAGTGCTCTTAAAAACTAAGGCATCTCCCCACCTCCCACTCCCTCCAGTGTCAGTCATTTTCAAAGGGTAGTGGTGCTTCCTTCCCAAGGACAGAGCCACTGTCTGGAGACATTTCCACTTGTCACACCTGCCCAGGAGTGATGACGTATACTGAGTGGAAACCGAGGATCGTGTTAAGCCTCCGGCAGGACTCATGACAGCCCCACAGCAGTGAGTGACCTGCTCTGAAAGCCACCCGTGCTGGAGGTGGCAAAACCTGCTTGATGAATTTAAACCTAGAAGTGCCCCCAGGTTTGACGGTGGTCTCTGACCTTTAACAGCTGTGTGACTGGGGCGAGGTATCCACATGCTCCCACCTCCAAGAGATGGAGAAAATGGGTGGCTCTGTAGGACAGAACCAGTCCACAGCTTAAGTGAGAAAATGCACTTAGATCAGTGCTTGGCAAGTGTAGGTATGCGGGAAGTGTTACCGGAGAAATGTGCTAAGACTTGTTCATCTCAGGTACATGGTGTTGGGGACTGATAAACGAGCGACAGCATTCGTTTGCTGGATCCCTGCAGCCCCCTGTTTGAGGCTCCGGGATAACAACAACATGAGCTTCAAAGCCAGGAAGGACTAAGAGTTGGATAGTACTGATGTTTTCCCAGCTGGGTAATCTTGAGCCGGCTGTTAGCTATAAGATGGGAGTAGCAACATCCAGAGCCGTGTGATGAGTGGTTAGCTCGGTGGCCAAAGTCTGTGCAGACGCAGCTAGTTTACCTGGAAGCCGTGATCTTAGTTAAACGTAGTAGTGATTTAGCCCTACTGACTTTGTAAAGAGTGTGTGAGTGTGTGTGTGGGGGGAGGGGGGAGGTTGCCATTTTTATCTTATGTATCATTTTTTTGTACTTAGTTATTTATAATATCTATGTGTAAGTGTGTGCATGCACCAGGCACACATGTGGAGGTCAGAGGGCAGGTTGTAGATATTAGAGCTCCTTCCAGCACCCGCAGGAGATGTGGAACCATCGAAGAGAGGAGAGGCCAGGTGTGGTGGGATGGTGGAACATTACTAGGGCTATTAAAGGCTCAGGGGCAGGTGACCAAGTGAGGAGGTTCAAAGACCACTGTGCCACAGTCAGGAGGCCCAGCCCGGGTGTGTCTTCTATCCCTGCGGTTATCTACCCCTGGGCTAGATACTGACTTGTGGATACTTCCTTTCTAACATCTTAGAATCCCTGCTTTTCCTCTGTTTCCTCTCCTGGGAATAGAAGGGCTTAGGGCAGCTGGTGTCTGGAGCCCCTTTTGCCATAAGATTTGCCTTTCCGGTGACCTCTGTGGAAGTTAATACAACACTAAGGCACGGACTTTCAAGCTTAGGGAATGTCTAAGTCGCCATGGTAACAAGATAAATCAGCAATTGGTTTTCCTGATTAAAACAAAAAGTGCCAATGTGTAAATGTAGGGAGAATGCCTAATTAGCACTGCCACCACTTAATGCCTCTGTACAGGGACAACAAGGACTGCCGCTGTTTCCACAGCAAGTTTGTTATTATCTTTGTGAGGGTTCTCTCCCTTCTGTGGGGATTGCAATCACCGCATGAGCCCCCTCTACCGCACGTCCTAATTTTAAAGCGGCCCCTTTGTCTCCACTCACCTGGAATACATGCTAATTTTATTATTGGGCTAGAATCGAGGTAACCGGGAATGTCGTTGTGCAGCTTAAAAAATTACAGAGTAATTCCAGAGCCAAAGAGAAGTGATTTGTGGGTTACTGGCTGGCTGGGGGATCATTTTCTGTACATTAGTGAGAAAAATCAGGAACTGGCACACACGGGACCCTGGGGCCAATGGTAGTCGCTGCCTGCTTTTGTATGGTTCGCTTTTAAATGGGAGAACAAAAAATAAATAAAAAAAATAAAAATAAAAACAAGAATAAGATTTTGTGTTGTGTGTGAAAAGCATTTGAAATTCAAATGTGTCCCCAGTACAGTTTTATTAGAAGCCCAGCCAAGATGGGTGTTTCTGATTTCCAGGGATAAAGTAGAAAAGCCAAAGCCATTGTTAACTAATTCTCAGAACAGTGTGCTGCAGGTTAGAGCTCGGATGGGAGAGCATTTGCCTAACATGCACGAAGCCCTTGATTCCATCTTTAGCACTAAGCTGGACTAGAGATGTTGGGCTATAACCCCAGCCTTTGGGAAGAAGAGCCAGGAAGATCAGAGGTCAGGCTCTACTACAGGGCAAGCTTGAGGCTAGCGGAGGCTGTGTGAGACTTTGCTGACACCTCTTACATTTGGCTGCTGGCTGCCAGTCCAGATGCAGCTTGTAATGATAACATATGAGCCTGTAATGATAACATATGAGCGTGAAACGGCAGGCCACTGGTAAGAATGAGGGACACAGAGGTGGCCCTGGACACCCCACAGCATGTGTGAGTTAGTCCTCAAGCAGTCCAGAACAGGGTGTCAAAAGCTGGGGAACAGGAGTGGTGGGGAAGACTCCTCGGGCAAAATCTCTGACTTCAAGACTATATCAGCTTGCTCCATGAGCACGCTGTGTGGCATTTCACTGTGCTTTTAGCAGAAACCTCATTAGCTAGAAACGTAGGGGATAGGAACAGAGCAGAGGAAGATTTAATTAGTCTCACTTAGATCATTTTACATTCTGTTTTTTAAAAAAAGAAAGAAACAGCCGGGCGTGGTGGCACACGCCTTTAATCCCAGCACTCGGGAGGCTGAGGCAGGCGGATTTCTGAGTTCGAGGCCAGCCTGGTCTACAAAGCTAGTTCCAGGACAGCCAGAGCTATACAGAGAAACCCTGTCTCGAAGGAAAAAAAAAAAAAGAAAGAAAGAAAGAAAGAAAGAAAGAAAGAAAGAAAGAAAGAAAGAAAAACAAAACAAACCTAGGCTAACCACAGCCTGAAAGCATGAGTCTGTGTGGGGCATACATGGGCAGTATGAGAACAGACAGACTAAGCCTGGGCTTAGACTACAGGGTCATTGGTAGCTGGTAGCTCTGCAGACCGCGTTTTATGTGTGGTATTCTTTAGACATTAAGTTTAGAGTCATGTTGCAGATGGAGGGTTTTTTTTTTCTTTTTTTTTTTTCTTTCTGTCTGAAATGAACGAGACCAGACAGGATTCAGAGTTCAGATTTGGGGCTTAGGTTATACACTCTGCATAATGAAGTATCTTATGGCCTCAAGTCAAAATGTGAAATTCATTATTTCATATATATACTCCTTATGTGCATAGATTGAAAGGTAATTTCGTGTGATATTTTTAGTGCCCCTGCATTTTGACTGCAACCTGTTACGTGAAGTCAGGTGTGGAATTTTTTGTCCTGTGGCTTTGTGCCAGCACTCCAGTTTCAGGGTTTAAGAACTCGTGATTTAGGGTCTTTCTGATTCTGTGTTTTCAAATTTCAATTTTTCAAAAGGAGGACTCTTTCTTTGAAATGGCACTTCTGTTCTGTTTTCTCTTCCTATTTTTTTTTCCTCCTCTGCAGGCAGGCAGCCAGGCTCCAGGCTTCTTTTGTCTGAAGGATGTTTGCAGCACACACAGGTGGACATTGGCTCTGGACTTACTTTACTTTGAGCTATTTGAGGTTTCAAAATGGCTGCTGCTCCATTAAGGTAATTAGGCTTGGTGTCTTTGGTGTGCAGGGAGAGGCAGTGCTTTTGAAACACTCTCAGGCAGTGAAATAAAGCTCTTTCTGGAGTCTGGGGCGGGGGGGGGGGTAAGGGGGGTCTGAACTGTCTGTGGACTGTTCTAGCAAGGAGCAACCTGGAACTGGAAGGCACCAAGGAAAATGCTAATGGTTCCCTGGACGGGTGAAGAAGCCCAGACAGAGTGTCCCAGGAGCTGGGTAGGCCTGGAGCAATAGGATTTCTCCTCTCAGACCTGTGGCAATCAAGTAGCTCCAGGGACCTTCTTACTCCACTGAGAAGCACTAGTCTCCTAAAAGTTGTAGCTGCCACTGGGAAGCAAGTAACCATAAACAAGTTTCCTTAATGGCCGTAAGAAATGTACAGTACGCATCCCCTGTCTTGTTACTTGTGATGGATTGGGAACACATGTGTGTAAATGCTTCTTAAGTGAAAAGTCCCACAGCATAGCAAAGGCATGCTAGGTTTTAGTTAACTCTTAACAGAGGCAAATCAGTCCCGTTAAGTATGATCGCCTCCTTGTGGCAGAATTCTCTAATTGCAGGCAAAGTGCCCCCCCAGGACAGGATGGACTCTGACAGCTACCAGCTTATATACACCAAGTCATCTCATTTGGTTCTCTCAGCTGCAGGAAGAAGTAGACAAAAACATTCTTTCTTCCATTTTATAGAACTAACAGAGAGAGGCCCAAGCCAGCTTTTCCCTTGTCCCACAAGTAGCAGCAGGGTCAGAATCTTAGTGGCTCCCTTCCCCACAACTGGTGGGGCTAACGCTAGTCCTGTACCACTCAACACAAGACCATTTCATGTGGCAAAGGCTGTGGCAGTTGGCTCTACATCAAAGAGCATCATAAAAACTTACAGCAGATATGAACAACTTGCTGATAAACCATTAAAATGTAAAATTAAAAAAAAAACATTAAAAACAAACAAATAAACTCCAAAAACCTGAAATGAATAAGAATCCAAATTTCTAGTGACATTCCTCACACGATGCTGCTCTGGGGAGGCGCCCAGCTTTCAAGCCCATGCCTTCTTTACTCACTACTAACCAGAACCCAGAGTGAATGAAGATGGTCGGTCGTTTCACTCCCTCATCTGCCATGAGTACCAGCCATCTACACCTCCAATTCCTGTGGTGCAAGGAGGGAACTGTGGGCTCCATCAGCTCCCCAAGGAAATGCCAGTGGCAGAACCTTTGGACCCCAGGAAGCCCACTCTTCTGGGCCCTGTCCCCTGCCCATCACCTCTTCAGTCACCTGCTCTCCTGCACGGACCAATCTTACTTCAAAGCGTCTGGCATGTTTCCACTCTGAACCAGGACCCTTAGACACCAGCGAAAGCAATGAGGAAGATGCTTCAGCTTGCTGCAGGAATTCACACAGGGCTGGTGGGGCTGCTGTGGGCAGGCACATTCTGGAAGCCTGTGAGCCCCTCCTTTTGACTCTTGCTATTCCTGGTCCAAGAGTGTTTTTACAGATCGGTAGTGTGGGCACGACCCAGAGGCTTGCTCCAAATGTCTAATCTAGGCTCATGCCATCAGAATCCTCATGGGGGGGGTCTCATTCCTGCATGATTCACATGCCCAGTAAAACTAAGATGCAGCAGGCTAGAACTTACGTATAGAAACATTATTTTGTAATAGGTTATATTCTTTTAATTATCCATTATAGTGCTTTTAAGGCAAATATGTGTGTGGGCAGGTTGATTATAAATTTTATTTCAAGATTCTAAAGCCAATTAGGAAAGATTCCTACTGTGAAAGGGGTAATTAGCTTGAGATAGTCAGTAACATCTTACAGTACTGAGATTTTGAAAGCACGGTTTCAGTTTGCATCCTACATCCCTCTTGGCCTCACTTCCTCAGTCGAACAGGGTATTTCACCTCTCTGGCCTCAGTTTCCTCGTTTGTAACATGCTACAAGGAGAATTAAGTCCTTAAAGATCACATCCCAACTAAACCTTCTGTGGCTGTTAAGAGGAAAGTGGGGATATACTGGAAAAGGCAAATGAAAAAGTTTGAACAGTGAGGGAAAGCGAGTGACCGAGAGTGGCCCAACGCGAGACGGGACGGGGAAATACATGTGATATATGAAGGGGTAGGAGGGTCAGGGAGACGAGAAAGCAGACGGCTGACAATGAAGCCCGGAAGCCAGTGTCTGATACAGAGGCTCCCACCGGCCCATGAATTTTCATGGCCACCAGCTGGCGTACAACCATCAAGGCAATTTCCAGCAACCTTAACAGAACTGCATTCATAATAGTCACAACAGCTTTTCCACAGAGGGGAAAAAAATGACAAAGATAATTTGAAATGGAAAACACTGACAAGATGCAAAATAAATGTGTTCTACCTGGCAACAAATTCAGCCTCGAGACAGAGTGCATCCTAGGGGGATATACGCAAGTGCAGAGGACAAGGCCTCCAGCCCGGTAGGGCTGTGGACCACAACCCGCACCTCCTCCTCCGGGAAAATGAGAGGAAGACTCTGCATTAGCCTGCGAGGAGAGGCCAGCCGCTCCTCTCACTTTTGATTATCTGTTACACAAATAACAGCTATGCGGACACTTGGCTGCCCGCCTGCCTGCCCCTAATTACCCATTTGTAAGTGTTTCTCTTAGTCTTTGTGATCTATTTCCTTTTCTTGTTGCCATTGGTGGAGAATCTGTCACTTCCCACCAAGAGACCTTTGTGGGCTTGAGCCCCTGCTAAGTGTGAGATATTAATGTGAATGGTAGAATTGGGGCCCTCCTTTAACCCTAGAAAGACAAAAGAGCTAACGTCCATTGAGAGGGTTTTGTGTGTCGCTTAGGTAAAGCGGCTCTCATTTAACCATAGTCACCATTGGGATGAGCGTAGTATATGTATTTTTTTATTGTCCTCCTCATTTTACATCCTTTAGAAGTTATGTTAGGGAGCCAGGCGTGGTGGCGCACGCCTTTAATCCCAGCACTCGGGAGGCAGAGGCAGGCGGATTTCTGAGTTCGAGGCCAGCCTGGTCTACAAAGTGAGTTCCAGGACAGCCAGGGCTACACAGAGAAACCCTGTCTCGAAAAACCAAAAAAAAAAAAAAAAAAAAAAAAAAAGAAGTTATGTTAGACTCTCTTTTGATTGGCCAGAAACTGGGAGATCAGAAAGGTTGAGTAACTTGTACTAAGTCACACAGCTACTGAGTAGCTAAGTCTGGAGTCTACGTCCAATCAGAAGTGATAAGAGCACTCATTCCATTTCTGCTAGCTTGAAAAAGGAACCTTGTCTAGCAAGAACCAAAGTGGACTCTCCAAGTCCACCTGGTTAGCTAGGCACACTTATGCACTGTGAGTATTAGTGTATTCTTTCATACTTTTAACTGCATGACTGGAATGACTGGAAATACTTCATACAGTAGCCGGGTTTAAAATGAGGTTTTCAAGCATATATAGGCGAAAAGAAAACACTTTAGTTTGTTTTCTTTTTTTAAGCTCAAAAGATAAACCAATTAAACAACCTTTTTGGTTTTTCGAGACAGGGTTTTTCTATGTAGCCCTGGCTCTGTCCTGGAACTCTGTAGACCAGGCTGGCCTCGAACTCAGAAATCCGCCTACCTCTGCCTCCCGTGTGCTGGGATTAAAGGCATGCGTTACCACTGCCCGGCCTTTTTTTTTTTTTAAGTTTGAGATTTGTAATAGTCTGAGGCTCCCTGATAGTTTGGGACTGTGAGACACTGTGAGGACTCCTTTGTACCATGCACGGACATGCTCAAGAAATGAAGCATGACCAAGATTATGAGGAGAGGGCATGGCGCTTGATGGGAGAGAGAAAGAGCCCCCTTTCTCCTGCCCTCGTGCTGTGGCTTTAAAGGAAGCTTTACCTGAGACACACTGGAGATAAAGCACCATCCAGGCGATCACCACGGACAGCAGGAAGGTTCCCAGGAAGTAGATCTGCAGACATTTGGGAGCATGCATCAGATGATGATGGTGGCTGGCGGGAGCCAGAGGGGGCTGGTGGGGCTGGCGCGGGGGAGGGGGGAGGGGGCAGGATACTCACCAGGGCAGAGTGCAGAACGGCACCCCAGAGAAGCCGCAGGTGAAGATAAAGCCAGGCCAGGGAGCAGGGGCTAAGGGACTCCTCATTACTGAGACTCCAGCACCTGCGGACAAAGCCCAGGGGAACTGTGGTGTAGCTGGCTTTGGTGACACCAGCCATGATCGGTCCCTCATACCCACATGTATTTGCTTTTGCATATTCAAACTCACTCAAGATGGCGACAGAGAATGAAGCTACTTATTTCTAAGTACTTTAGGCCTGACCTGGTGTTTGGAGATCCTAGCAGAAACTTCTGTTAAGGTTATACTTCATTCCTAAGGAAGACCCTGAACACAGGATTTACTGAAACACTATTTCTGAGTGTCTATCCAAAGTCCACGTGTAGGAGGGCCTCCTTATCTTCTAGAAAAGCTAATTAGGTGAGTAGGTTTTTTTTTTTTTTCCACTTTTATGGAATGTCTTGGTCAGCACCTGAACTTCAGATCTAGAACATTCTATGACAAACCTGAAACTCAATGGAAAGAGAAAAGCACCTGGGCTTAGCTGGAGCCTCTCTGACAGATACAATGCTGGCAATATTCTCTACCGTTTGACATCATAAAAAATCAGGGCGATGCTAGCTTGAAGCAGAGTGGCTCAGAGCTCACCTTTCGTAGAGCTCCCGGAGTATGGAGGTGTTACTGGAATGGAGTGAAGGGTCGATTTCCAAGAACTCCAGAATGTGGTGTGGGATGACAGCACCTTCCTCTATCAGTGTGGCGAGGTTGAAAAATCCCTAAAAAAAAAAAATTGAGAAAAGCCAAGTTCAGTAACTCCTGGGATAAAACCCAGACGCACACCCTTCATCGCAATGTAAACTTTTACAACCTCTAAATATTTTCTCACAGTCCCTAGAGCCAAATGGTTTTGTCATGTTCATTGATAGATTGTTCCCCTAAATATATGCAGCTGAAAAACTTATTTGCAGGAAAGTGGGGAGATTTTCAAAGAACATTACAGCCCATCTGCTCAAACGCCAGGAAAGCAAGCCACCTTTCCTTGCTCCAGATCTCACACAGAACTTGGGGACGTGAGTTCTTGCGTCATCAACGAAGCCATGATGCTGATTAAGACCATGGCTTAAGGACCCTGCCTTTGATAACCATCAGCCTACTGGGCACTTGATAAGATAAACAATATATGAGCACATATTTGAGATGTTCTAGGTGCATACAGAAACCCTCCCATGATTCTTTGTGGTGCAAATCTCAGCTATGGAAAATTTTCCTACCTCTTTCTTCTATATTTTGTTCCCAACTCTCCCAAAGGATAGCAGGACCTATCCTTTGGACTATGTAGTGCTAATAAAAGATGGTAGAGATGTGTCTAGAACATGGGTACTGTTAAGCTATCAGAAAGAAATAACCCCTTTAACATGATGGTATGTGGCCAGACCAGGATGGCCCCCCAAAGTAAAATGGTCTTTACTACTAGAGATCCACAAAGAAAAAAGCTGGTTGTCCTTCAAAGAAAGCCTGGTCATGTTTTAATGGCCTCCCTTTGACATTGTATTTCAATGGTCGCTGGTAATAATTTATAGGCCAATACACATGCACCATGCTACACATAGTGGGACACACCAGCCCGTGCAGTCACAGTCAACGCAGTAACAGCTAACTTGTGAGTATCTGCTATGTGGGAGGCAGTGTTCTGATTTATAAATATTCGCTTAATCTTGTAACATGAATCAGTATTGGTCCTCTCACACTTCTTATTTTACAGATTGAGAGACCAAGGCACAGAGAAGTTAAGGGATATACTTGAGGTCACCCAGCTGGGAAAAAATGGCAGATCTAAAATTCAAGGGAGAGAGCACAGGGTCCTAAGACGCCACTCAGTCTTCAGCACACGGCCACGCAGCCTCTAGAGAGAGTATGGTGTGTCTTTAAGATGCATGCACACCATTCATCAGAACGCACACCATTCTCCTTGCTTTGAAAGGGTCTCTTAAAACTTGAAGCATTAGAAGAAAAGAGAGTGAGAGTGGTTATAAAACTGTAAGGACTCTGATCAATGGGAAAATAAGATCAAAATAAGTAGCAAATTAGTAGGCTAGACGAGCGAGCATTTATACGCAGCGCAGTGACTTAAGGTTCATTATCAAGTAGGCAACTTTATAAAGAACTAATTATGACTCAAGTTTTCAAAAGTATCAAAGGACCAATAGATAAAGAACCAGGCAAAGGACAAGAATAAAGAATTCACAGAAAGAAGATATGAAGAGTTGTTCACCATCAACAAGTGCAGATGAAACGGCCCTCCTTACTAGTAATTATGTAAAAAGCAATTTGAAAATGAGAGTCAAGCATCAGCCTGCAGTTACTTAGTTAAAAGAATTAAACTACTCATGTCACAAGGTTTCTGTCATCGTCCTCGGCTTATCTACTGCTCCCTGAGATAATGACTAGAAAATATAAACTGGAAATACCCTACTGTGTAGTCAGAAAACCATTGAGACTCCCTGACTCAATAACAGGGTCTCTCAGCACATAACTGAAGTATTCAGATGGGGGGGAGATGGGGAGACCCAAAAGTGTTCATTACAGCCAGAGAGGAGGCACTCCCCAGCTCCACCGGGAGACGCTCAATCCCCAGAAAGCAAGAATAGTGGGTTCCCATCCCACCCTGTCTTTCATCCTCACCACTGACCTCTGTCTGTAACACAGTAGGACATACATAAAATATACATGTTGAATCAAAAAATAAGTTGCCAAATGGTAGATTAAGCATTGATCAATGCATACTAATGAAAGAGACTGTTTGATAAAACGTACACCAACGAAAGAGACTGGGTGATAAAACGTACACAGTGTATCAATCTAGCAATAAGATTACTCTCGAGGTAGCATGCTCTCTAGAGATGATGTAGCAGACACAGCTGATGAGCAGGGACATGAAGTCATTGTGAAGAGGTGAAAGGTCATAGTTCAGAAAGATGACTCAGCAGGTAAAGGTGCTTGCTACCAATCCTGATGACCTGAGTTTGATCCCAAGACTGACATGGGGAAAGAAGAGAACCATTTCCTTAAATTTGTCCTCTGACCTCTTCATGCATGCGATGACATACTTGCCCATATACATATAAACATACATACATAAATACATGTTAAAAAATAAAAAGCCCTGGCATAGAACTGCAGATATGTTTATTGTTTTCAGGGTGTTTTTTTTTTCTTTTAAGATTAAATTTTACTGCTCTTAAAACAAACAAACAAACAAAACAAAACTGAAAGTCAAGTTAGCAGGCCTAATTTTAAATGATGGCTGATAGCCAAGGGAGATTGTTTCTTTAGCAAATCTGGGAGAAGTAATATTTGGATGGATTATGTTCATTAAGCATACTTGGCATGGGATCAGAGCTTTATAACAAACATCTCATTCAGTACTCACTTCCCGTGGGGGAAGGGTTATGATGACCGCAGTTGGCAGATGCGAGAATGGAGAGCTGAGGGTCTAGTGACGTGTCATGTGAAAGTAACTGAGTGGGAGAGAGGTGGGACTTTTAATCTGGGCCCCCAACTCTACTGATATAATGCCTTTATGGAAAAAAAAAAAAAAAAGGCTGCCACAGAAATAAGCTTCTAACTTTGCTCTGTGACCACAAACCAGCCACCCATACAAGCAGGCTGCAATCTTCCCATCCTTCATTGTAGAAAAGGGCCTGAGATCTTCCCATAATTCCAATTAGGAAGACAAAGGGGAGGAGAAAAAGAAGTATCATTAAGACACAGTTAGCAATTTTGGTAGACTAGAGCTCCTGAAATTCTTGGGCAAATTGAAGATAAGCAAGATGCTTGAATAGTTTTCAGCTCTCCCTCTCTCTCTCTCTGAGATATTGATGAATTAGAAATACAAAAATAGTAACTTTACAGAAATTGCCTGTTGTGGATTCGATGTGAAATGTCCTCTACAGGGTCATGTGCTTGAACACGTAGTCCCCAACTGGTAGAGCTGTTTGGGAAGGTTGTAGAACCTTTAGGGGTTGAAGCCTTACTGGAGGACATGGGCCAGAGGGTACTCTTGCTCTACAGCCCAGTCTCCCTTCCTGCCCACTCTCTGCCTTTGGGGTATGACAAGCCAGACTCCTAATTCCCCAACCTACCTTCCTTCCTTCCTTCCCTCCTTCCTTCCTTCCTTCCACACAGAACTGAAAGCCAAAACCCTTTCTCCCTTAAATTGCTTCTGGTTACGGTATTTTATCACACCAGATACCTAAGATAAGCTTTTGACTAACAAGGCATTCTGACTGCATGCATTCCTGATATGATGCTTGTGGATATACAACTTCCACCAAGACAAGGCCTTCCTATGTAGCCTTAGCTGGTCTGACACTCACAATCCTCCTGCCTCTGCCTCCTGGGTGCACTTATTATGCATCCATGGTATTCTAACCCCACATATTTAACCTCAATATATTCATAAGAAAACAAAAACAGACCCCAAAGAGAAGGCTGTTCTATAAACTACCTAATCAGGTTTCTTCAGAAATTCAAGGACACTGTGGAAAGCAGGTGAAATGCAAAGGAAGGCTGGAGTTAGGTAATGCTACTGCCCTCTACTAACGTCTCCATTCAACAGGTGCTATTCCTGTAGGAGATAAACATTAGAGAAGCTGGATACAGGGTGCTGGGAAGTCTCTGGGTTCTTTGTATAAACTTTCTTTAAGCCTGAAATTTACCAAAGATGAGGTTCCAAAAAGGTCCCAGGGGAATCAAGTCCCAGCACTGGAGTCTTGGCTCAGTGTATGTGCAAGTTGCTTCCTCCATTGGTTACACTTTTAGGTTCTTGCGTTTCGATCCCATGGGTTAGTACTACGGAACATGGTAGAAATACTGTAGGCTTCCAGGAGAGATGGGGCCTTGGCTATTTTGCGTATGATCGGTTATTTGGCCTTGAGCAATTTATTACTTTGACATATGTCTAGGTGAAAAATAGGGTGAAAAATTCCAGCCCTGAGGGATTGGTGTGAGACCGGCATTGGGGAACGCAACCAATGCTCTGTCAAGATTCGCCTCATAGAACTGTGGGAGGGGTGTGTGGTAAGGAGGACGGATGACATCCAGTCCTGCTCCAGAAGCCACAGAACCAGCTGGTAGGTCCTGGGCCTTGAGAGACAGTTACAGATGCTTACCTGGGAGTCTCCATCCAGGGCTGCTTGGGCGTACATCTGCACAGACAGCTCCAGATCTTGGGACTGGTTTTGGTGGCCATAGTAGTAAAGGTCTCCCATTTTCAAATATGCTGCAGAACACAATCATGTATCTATTTGTCAAATAGTTTTATTTCCGGGGGTGTCTAATCTGTTTCTCATGGGCTGGGAGAGAAGGTATGCTTATTTGGGGTGACATTGTGATATGACATTATCATCTAAGATTTCAGAATCTAGAACCATGCAATCAAGTTACAAAAAAATTGCAAAAAGAAAAAAATTCCATAATGATAAGACTGGTGTGATGGTGCACACCTTTAATTCCAGCACTTGGGAGGCAGAAGCAGGAAGATCTCTGTGAGTCTGAGGCCAGCCTGGTCTACATAGTGAATTCCAAAATGGCCAAAATTACATAATGAGACACTGTCTCAAACCAACCAACCAACCAACCAACCCCAAAAGGTCATATAATTAAAAAAAATGTTTTTGATTCTGACTTTGACTGTACTTTATACTATCTTGGGCCACATGTGGACACCCCTGTTTTAACCAACATGTTAAATCTCTGGCATTTCCTATTATAATGTGTCTATACACACTTGTAAAACACTGTTCTAGCTTTAACTGTCAACCTCTAGTTGTAAAATTGGTACAACCTAAAGTCATCCGAAAGGAAAAAATCTAAGCTGAGAAATCACGTAGGCCATATTGGCCTGGGAGCATGTCTATGGAGAACTATCTTGCTCAATAGTTGGTATGGGAGTGTCTAGTCCACTGTGGGTGATACCATCCATACGAAGGTGGTTCTGGGCTATGTAAGAAAATCCATATAGCAAACACAAGCCTGGAAACAAGAGCACCAGAGAACAAACCAGCAAGCAGCATTCATTTCTGTCTCCAGGTTCCTGCCTTGAGCTTCCACACCAACTTAACTCATCAATGCAATGTGACCCGGAAGCAAATAGATACTCCCCCCCCCCCAAGTTGCTTTTAACCAGGGTGTTTCTATCACAGCAACAAGGAAAGTAGAATGAACATATTTATGTTTTCCTTGGTGGAAGTCTTATGTCCAGAGGCTCCCTGAACAGATCTTCTGGGAGAATCTCTATCAGCAGGCTCATAACCCATCCACTGAGGTTGTCTCTGACATTGTGTCACAGCTGCAGTGCTGTGGGGCCTGTCCCTTATGTGTCCTGGAACCTTTTGACTTCCTCTCAGCTACGTGGTTCACCTGCTTAGATGTATAGCTACAGCTCAACGTCAAAAGAGGAACGCACAATCCATCTCTGGAGGATGTTCACCAGGTGGAAGTTGTGGGTGCTGATGTTGGAAGAGCATAGAGAGAAGGGGAAATAGGAGATGATTCTGGGATCAGCATTTAGGAAACAAATGCCATCCTTGGGGTGCAAGAGGATGGGACCAGAAGGTGGCCGTGATACTGCCAGGGCTTCACGGCCTTCTGTGAACTGAGACCAGAGATGACAGAGTTGCGTGGTAGAGGCTAGAACACTGGAGGGCTACTGCCAGAAGCTAAGGGCAAAAAGAATGATGGAGATAAGCCTGGGATTCTCCCCTCCCACCATGATGCAATCTTCCAACAGTGCCTCTAATTGGTAAGACATTCGCTAGAATGCCCTGGGCAATGAAGTCTGGGCACAGTAGTTCCTGGAAGCTGCCCTCTACCCAGAGACCAGGAGTGGAGGGTCCAGGAGCCCCTCTGTGGGCACCAAGATGAAGGACCAGCTCAGGGAACTGCATCATAACATCAGATGTCTTGTTTGGAAGAAGTTGTTGGTTTGCAGGAAGTGCACAGTAGGAGGTTGACAGCAGTTTAGCCATGACCTTAATAGCAAACATTTTTCACTTTCTTCCCTAATTGTTTAGAAATATCACACTCCACATCAAACTGTTAGATGGTCCCTGTTACTAAGACCTCCCCCCCCCCAACTCTCCAGTTTAGCACCTGTTTTTCTATACATACCAAATGAAGGAGCATCGATTTGAAAAACAGAGAAATTATAGTATCGCCAAACACAATTAATGCCCAAGTATCTCCCAGCCAGGTCCTAGGAGGGAAAGGGGAGAGAAAGTTAATTCACTAATATTTCGGCCCAGTGACTAATTTTGCCCCTGTAAAACTCAATTCATTATCTCTAACCTCGTAGCTTGTACTGAGAGAAGAATAGAATACATTACTTACTGGCCTCTCCTCGCAGATGTGTGCTAAATTTGTCTGTGACGCTTCAATTCCAGTTTCTGCTGCTAAAACATAATACAGCAAAGCTTCGTGCCTAAAAATAGATGATTAATAATAAATTTCATATAGTGGCTCTTACTAATACTCAAAGAGCTTTATATTCAAACATAAGAGGGCACAAAATAAGCAGTTTTTTAAAACCACAAAATCATGAGGTTCCCCCCCCCCCTTTAAATAAATACTGTTGTTAAAAATACTGCCCGCACTGATTTATTTTCTCTTAAAAGCTGAAGGGACAGATAAAGGCCGGGAGCTGCTTGATACAACAGCTACCTCTACTGGTTGAAAGGCATGAGACCATGCTGGCTGGGGACTCTGCAGGTCCTGAAGCCTTCCTTCATCTGTTAGGATGAGTGGTATTAAGAAAAATCCCAGAGCTTTAAAGCCCTCTATTTCATGAAAGGCTTTCTAGGGCTTAGGGTTCTGAACAAGCTTAATTAAGCTGGGCTTTTGTTGTGCATTACAAGTTTGACAAAAGCAGGGTGGTTTACAAGTGCTGGGTGGCAGTCCAAGCACACAAGAAAATAAACATTGAACACAGCGAATAACGGTCTAGGATCTCTGCGTGGAGTCATGACAAAGCCTGGAGCGGTAGATCCTACATCCTACATCACTGGTCCTACATCCAGTGAGAGAGGGAGGCCATGAACCCAATGGCTCTGGAGGATGAGGTAGTCATGCCAACCTACAGAGCATCAGTAATATGTGTGCCACATGGTCCTATACATCTCACCTGTGGGGTTTATTCTAAAGGGGAAAAAGAAGAGCTATGTACAAGATCTCCATAGTCAAGGAGTTCGTGGGAGGGCTGCTCATGTGAACTGTGAGGAAGAAAATAGGAAAGCGACATCTGACAACTAGTGAGTGGTAACAGGGACCCATGTGTAGCTGCTTTCAGATGTCATCATTCAGAATAATGTCACAAGATGGGGTCTGGAGTATGCCCATAATCCCAGCACGTGCAAGGCTGGGGTGGGTGGGTGGATTCAGAGTTCAAGGTCATTCCTGGATAACTAGTGTATTGAAAGCTAGTCTGGGCTATATAGACCTTGCCTTAAAAAACAAACAGAAATGGGGTCTGGGCTTGAAGCTCAATTGGTAGAGTGCTTGATTACCATACACAAAGGTCTGGGTTGCAAAAAAACAAAAAAATAACGATAACAAATAAGCATGTGCATGCACACATGCAAATGCACACATAGAAGACAATGTGTGCCCAGTGCTAACTTAGCTCTCTTCTTATTTATCTCATTTGGTGAGAGTGCATGTAATTTTTATTTTTTCTTTTTAATTACCTGCTTCCTTAATTTATGTATATGACCCAGTTTATAAGTAAAAAATGAATCATAACTGGTTCTTTCCAAAGCTTATTCTCCAATCGGAGCAGTTGGTATTGGTAATGCTTTCTTCAGTTTAGCTCTGCTAAGGAAGTGGATGGGGGGAGGGGGAGAGTTTGGATGAGACAAAGCCAGGTGAGCACAGTAAAGTCATCTGTGTGATACAGCTATGAGAGCAGACTTGGGTCACCATGTCCTGAGACAAAGAGGTGTTTGGGGGTCAAACTAGGGTGGTTAGAATTTCAATCAGACACATGTGAGCCATGGTCCCTGTGGCTAAACGAGGAGTTAATTCTCAGCCTATAAGATACCGAAAACAGCAGACCCATTAGCTGTGCTAAGGAGAGACAAGGTCAGCTAAGCAGTGTCCCCTGCAAAGACAAGTAACAAGCCAGCAACTGGACCGTAAATACCACAAAGGTTGCAACACTAGTTTTTGGTATCAGATTCCTCAGAACAGAGCTAACCCCAGAAAGTATGTCAGTGGGGTCAGACAAAGTGTAGCAGAAAGCTATATCCTTCTGTAACAAGGTTCTATTCATACATACATACATACATACATACATACATACATACATACAGTCTGTCTATCTATCTTCTTTTTACAATAGAGCTTCATGTATCTGTACCCCAGGCTGGCCTGAAGTTGTTCTGTAGCTGAGGGTGACCTTGTCTCCTTTTTTCACTTCCTGAGTACTGAAATTACAAGAGTGTACCACCCCACCACCACTGGTGCTGGGGCTCAAACCCAGGGCTTTGTGTATGCTAGGCATATACTCTACCAACTGAGTTACAACCTTAGACCTACAGTCTCAACATCTCAAATTGTCTCAGAGATATTTGGTTTGTACTCACGACTTGGTTTTCACCCCAAAGGCACAAAAGCCTGGTGAGGTACCACACGCCTTTAGTCCCAGCATGCAGGAGGAGGCAGAGGCTGGAGGATCTCTGTGTTTGAAGTCATTCTGGCCTACATGGGGACCTCCAGGACTGCAGAAGGAAGAGGAGGAGGGGGAGGAGGAGGAAGCAGAAGGAGGAGAGGGAAGAAGAGGAGGATAAAGAGGAGGAGGAAGAGGAGAAGGAGGAAGAAGAGGAGAAAGAAGAGGAGGAGGGAGAAGAGGAGGAGGAAGATGAGGAAGAAGAGAAGGAGGAAGAGGAGGAAGAGGAAAAGGAGAAGGAAAAAGAGGAGGAGGAGGGAGAGGAGGAGGAGGAGAAGGAGGAGGAGGAGAAGGCAGCAGCAGCAGGGAAGGACACAATATTGATTTTCAACCCAAGGTCAATATCTGGGCCATGAAGAGATGGAATGTGGCTCACATTAAAAAATAATGCTACTGGCGTCTCTTATACAAGAGGAACTTCAGTTGGCTGTGAGGACTGAGGAGTGAGAGGTAAGCATGAGATTGGTATTCTTCATAAGAAAAGTCACCAGGAGAAAGCTTATGACAGTGCCTCGTCTCTCAGGTTACCTTGGTGATAGGGGAGAAGGGAGACTTCTGTCGTCCAATTATTATATAAACCAAGAGAAAAGTTTACAGGATTCAGAAGCATTTCCATCAAGGAAGAACTTAGATCCATCAAAATGAGATGTCTAAAAGCATCTGTCTCAATATCAGTGCTCAACAGACATCCACCTCACCTTCCATCTGGCAGAACCAATCACCTGATGCCCGTGTGACTGATGTCATCACATTTCCTACTGAATAGCAGACTTTAGAGGGGATGAGACACTCCAGGCTAACCTTCTCCACTTATTAAAACGTTTGAAGGGCAGAGGAGACAGCTCAGTGAGGAAAGGGTTGGCTGTGTGCACATTAGGACCTGAGTTCATATTGCCCAAAAGCCAGGCATGACAGCATGTGTTGGTAACCCTAGAGCTGGTGAGGACTGTGGTAGGAGAGGACAGATACGGGCAGATTGCAGGGGCTTGCTGGACACACACACACACACACACACACACACACACACACACACACGTGCATGCACTGGCGCATACATGTGCACACACATGCACTCACGCATGCACACACACCCCCCCACCCCGACCCAGCCCTGCCTACATGTAACTTTCTATGTATTTTGGTTGATCTCAACCGAAATCAAGTATTATTTACAGATATTTCTACTCTTGCACTCTGGGACAAACATTTGCTCAGCATTTGCTCATCCTCGGAAGCCGAAAGGCAGACTTCAAAGCTTTCCTGTTCTTCCATTGAAGTCCCTCAAGGTTGAGAAGGGCAACTAGAATCCCCATACGTTGAAGCACAGCTCTTCCAGGGCAGTCGTCGCTGTGACAGAAGAGAGCCAATGGGCACAAACAGGAAGGGATTCGCAGACAGTGGACTGAGACACAGCTTCCATCTCCTCGCCTCAGATTGGCATAGAATGTTCTTCGAGTTTTTCCTGATGATGCGTCTTTATTTGGGCACCTGCTGTGAATAGCGAGCTTGAGCATCTGAGTGGCTTCTCAAACAATTATACCATTTCCTCTGTGCTCTTTTGTACGAATGCCTGATGCCGCTCAGACAAGAAGAGGGGGGATAATAATAATAATGAAAACCAAAAGAAAACAAAAATCCCAACACTTAGAGCCTCCGGTGGAATTCATTGCTGCATGACTCGAAGGTGAGTCTCTCTCGTCCTCAGCGTGGCATGCTTCTTTGTCTAACAACATGGCAGCTGTATGCTGGCTGACCTCTAGGGTTAATTTTTGGGGGTACATTGAGGACAAAGGGCAGTCAAACTTGAAGATAAACACACATACAAATAAAGCGGGCAGAAATGGAACACGATAGCTGGCCCATCCTTGCTAACTCCTTCTAGCATTCGTCCGAGGACCGCCTCGGGCATGACAAGGTTGTCTTCCGAGTTATGCCAATGCAGCAAAGGCCCTTTCTCCATCACTGTCTTCCCTTAGACAATCCCACATAAATCTTAGAACAACAGAAAAAGCTACAAGTGCATCAAACTGACACAGGCAATTTGAAAATAACATCCAGAGGCTGGGGACATTGATGGATGCCTTAGTTCTATTACAGCAAAATAGAAGGAAGGTACCTTGCAGTGGGGGGTTGGGGGGGAACACTATCTATTTCCTGTTTACCAGTGGGGAGGGCCGGGAAGCTGGGAAGCAGGAAACCTTAGAAGCACTTTGCTCCAAATATATTTTGACAAAGATCTTCCCCACTGTGATGGAGATAGATGATATTTTTTCCTGTCAGACTGAGGTCTCAAATCCAGACTGATTGCATCAGCCCTACTTAGCATCAGTATTAAGACTGGCAAGGATGAGGAGGGGCAGAGACACGGAGATGACAGCAGGACAGCAAAGGGAAAACCGTTCTGGGAGACAGCTAGCATTGCTGTGTGAGGCCGAACAGGTAACAGATACCTCTGCAGAGAGAGACGCAGGGACCCCACTGGCAAGTTTAATTGTCAGCAGGTCCTCCAGCCTGGTCATCAAGCCACACGGGGGCTTCAAGACAACAAAAAGGAAAGGCGAGCACACATTCACACGAGAGCCTTGGTGTGTGACAGCTGTGGATGAGCCATCGCGTTATCTAGAGGCGGGAATCGAACTGTAGAGACGTGCTAGCTTGAAAAGGCAGTTGAAGAATATATGATGATCTTAATAATATAAAGGTCAGAAAGAAGCCTAACTAAACCCACTGCGTGCAGACATCCATGGATAGAGGAGTGTAAAAGCAAACAAGAGGTGGGCGCATAAGGAGATCCAGCTACGGGGTACTTCCGGGTCCTGCGGTGGTGCTGGAGCTCTTCAGTCTGGGAGGGGCCTGCATCACGGGACCAGAGCCTGTCTCTGCCTCCTCACCTTCTCTTCCCTTCCTATCCTTTCTTCCCGCCTTCCCAGTGTAATCCTCGCTGGCCTGGCACTCACAGAGATCTGCCTGCCTCTTCCCACAGCCTGCTGGGATTACTACCACAACTCGGCCATCTCTCCCTTCCTCTCGCCTTCCTTTCTTTTCTTCCAGGATGAAAGGTCTTACTAAGTTGCTCAGGCCGTCCTAGAATTGACTACACAGAGTGGGCTGACCTCGAACCTGGGAACCTTCTGCCTCAGCCTCCTCATCTCGGGGACCCTTGGTTCACGCCCATTTTCCGAGACAGAGTCGACCTTGCTGATCTTCACTGTTAGCTTCAGGACTCGTGCCCACGTAACACGCTGTTTGTCTGTATGGATCTCTATTATGTAAGCAAAGCAGAACCAGTCAAGGGCTTCAAGCCACATCTTCAGTTCAAAAGCTTGGCTCCCTTAACTTGGATTCTGAACTAGGCCCCTCTCCATTCTTGTCATCAGTTAAGTAAAAAGCAGATACTTTGTCACTCATAATCCTATCAAGCAGAGTGTGTGTCTCAGGCTTTACTATATCTTAATCAGGAGTAGCTCTTGCTGCAAATGGAACGGCTTAAATTTTCCAATCTTGCTCCTCTTTTTTTTCTTTACTTCTGCTTCTGCAATTTTCTTTGCCAGAAACTCTGTTCCGTGCATGGCTGAGAGGACCCTCTATCCATCCTTCAAGGCTGTTTCTCCATAATTCTGTTGTCAAGACTCCCCTAAACCTCCCAAGCCAGGTAGCATCTTTTCCTCATCCAAATTTCCAGAGACTTTGCCACCATCCCTCATTCTCCTTAGTTAATTCATTTAGCAGTTTCTGACCGCTTCCCAGGTGCTCCCACATGCAGGGCACTAGGACACGGGCTGTGACAACTGGCAAGCTAGGAACAGGCATGCCCCATGAACAGCAGGGAGAAGCTGGGCAGGATTCCTGGGTAGAAGAAATGGCAAGGGCAGAGGCTTGGAGTCAGACTGAACACGGGCCATTCGAGAAAACAACATGTGGAAGGACAGTGAACAGTCCCCAAGATGACATTTGCCATTCTTGTGGATGGTGGTAACATGCCCTATATTTAGGTACTACACTAAACTTTACTTTTCTTTTCTTTTCTTTTCTTTTCTTTTCTTTTCTTTTCTTTAAATAATGCTTTTTATTCTTTGAAAGTTCTTTTCATACAGTTGTTTTTATTTTAAATTTTTAATATTTCTAATTGTACGTGTGGGTTTGTCTGTGTAGTGATGTGCACACGAGCTCAGGTGACTGCAGAGGCCAGAGCTACGTATGAATGATATTCCCATGGAGTTGGTTGTGAGATGCCTGATGTGGGTGCCGGGCGGCGAAACTGGGGTCCTCTGGAAGAGTAGTACGTGCTCTTAAGCACTTAGCCAAACCTCCAGCCCACTAGAGTGAAACTTAACAGAATCAGAAATGCACATAAGGCAGGAGTCTCCTTCTCGTCACCTGCCGCCATAGCATGCATAGGGGACCCCATACTATGGCTGAGAAAGAAAACAAACCACGCGCACCCCTATTCATCCAACCCTTCGTAGCAAGATTTAAAATGTGTGAGCTGAAATGTTTTGTGGCGTTTAATTCAAAAGCAGGCAAGAAAGCAAAGCCATCAACAAACCTTCTCTATGGAAACACAGGCCCCAGTGGTCTGAGGGTGTGTCTGCAGGCCTGAATGTGTTTATGGACATGTCCCTCTTTGAGGAAAACACAGACACGTCCCTCTTTGAGGCAAACACCACAAAGGAACACTTTGATAACTGGGTGTCTAGTTCACCCTAAGAGGCTTGTGAGAAGAAGAGCTGGGGTTGAGAAAGAAGTTAAAGTTAGACTTGAGAGAGGTTTTGTTTGTTTGTTTTGTAGCCATGGTTTTGCTGTGTAGCCTTGGCTAGCCTGGAACTCGTTATGTAGATCCAGCTGGCCTTGAACTTGCTGTGATATTCCTGCCTCCAGTTCTCCAGAGTGCTGGACTAAAGGTCTGCACCACCACTCCCAGCCCTGGGGTTGAGATTCTTATGAGCTAAATTTCACTTGGGAAACAAGATATAATATACAAAACAGATATGGCGAGGCATGTTCACAGTTGGGGACAGTCCCTTCATTTAAAGAAACTCTTTCCTGATCACGAGAAGGGAAGCTATAGATAATGAGCTGTTCCGGGATGACAAAACAAACATTTGTATTTGGTGCTTTTTCAAGAGCCTCATTTCCCAGCATGCTTTGATTTAAGATCCCTGCTCACTGATCTGTTGGTTCAGCTATGGACCAGAATGGAAAACAGCATCCTTTTGGGCCTCTGCTTTTATTTTTAATTAAGGTTCGTATCAGAGTGTGATCTATTCTAGGTCTGGTCTAATGTCTTTGAGGCAGTGGACCGAGGGGATTTCTGATGATTTGCATATCCATTTTTGTTATTATGGAAATACCCAGATCATTTAGGCAATAAGCCAGCCAAGAAAATGTGGCCCAAGGGAGCAAAGATGGAGTGCTAGACTCCATAGAAGAAAGCAAAGTGGGGAAAGGAGGCAGGTGTGGTTGGATGCTGCCTGACGATGTCTAAGATCTCCAAACAGTCATGGGTTTGCAAAAGTTTGTGGAGTATCTCTTCAGGACAGGATGGGCTGTCCATGCAAAGCTCAGAAAGGGGGCGTCTGCTTGTGAATGACATCCAACAATCCTGGGTTCCTAGGTACGGCCAACAATTTGTGAAGGAGAAGGCAGAGTCTTGACCTTACACACCGGTCTCCTTCTTCCCTCCAAACAAATTGATATGCTACTAAGCTCCCAGTCACTTGGTAGGGGAAAGAGAGGTCTTACCAGGGACTGCCTGTGTAGTGTCTAACTCTACAGCCAAGAAAAACAGGTTTGAAGGAAAGAGAAATTGGAGTATGTGCATCTCTCAAACTTGATGAATGTGGACACTACCCCCCTAGAGAACTAATTTTTGTGTATAATTAAACATGGAAATGCAATGTTTTCTAATCAACAGCCAATCAGTCTCTGTGACTCGGAATATCATTACGGGGAGGCTGTGATTTCCCTGTGAATTGCTTTTAGGTTTGCATTTTAAGGTTCTTTCTTCTAAGACTCTGTTGGCAGGTTGAACGTGAAGGGCCGAGGAGGTTTACTCTGGCGTGGGTCCCCCTCTTACCACAGGCCCTCCAGGTAGGCGTTGAGACCTTTGCGGATGACGTGTCCCAGGTATCCGTTTTTCTCGGCCACATGCTTTGCCCATCTGAAAAAGAAAAGGAAGCAAGGGAAACCATGCAGCCGGCAGCAGATTAAATAATCACCTTCCCTTGTATAATCTTCATCAATCCCACTTGGGGAATATTTTCTTGTTTGAATTTTTAGAAAGCAACAAAGCAGAACCGAATATTAAGAAGGTAAAGCGAATACACTCTGAGAGCTCTCATTCAATGTCCTCATTTATAAACGCCGAGTAGCAGCCTGCTATGGAAACAAAGCCGTGTTGTACACATAATAATAGCATCCTATTAATATAGAGAGACATCTCTGCCAAGGCTTCTATAACTGCTCCTATTAAAATAAGTTTACTGGACCTATCAGTACAGCCCAGAGGTACAACAGTGACTTACTATGTGTCAGGCCCTGGGTTCAATCCCTGGTACTACAAAAATAAAAATAAATAAATAAATAAATAAATAAAATATATTTATTGATATATGGTACAGTGGGTCAAGGTTCCTGTGTTTTTAATCTGTTCCCTAATGTATCCTAGAGGAGTAATTAACAATTCATTACTATGTTGTAATCTGTAGAAACCACTGAAAAAAAATTATAAAATTTTTCCAGGTGTGGTGGTACACACCTTTAATCTCAGCACTTGGGAGGCAGAAGCAGGAGAATTTTTGTAAGTTTGATGCCAGCCTGGTCTACATAGTGAGCTCCAGGACAGTCAGAACTTCACAGAGAAGCCCAGCTCAGACCAAACCAAGTCATACCAAAATCCTAAAAATGAGTAGTGTTGAGTTACTAGAAGGGGGAAAATAGAATAAATTATAAAACAAATTAATTAATACAAAATGATAAGAAAAGCAAAAACAAAAGATGGGAAATGAACCAGGTAAGGTTAAACAGGAAATAATAAAATAATATCTTTTAAAAGTTTATTTATTTTATTTGGTATGTATGAGTAATTGCCTGCATATATATATATATATATATATATATATATATATATATATATGCCAACCACATGCATGCCAGGTACTCTCCAAAGGAGGTCAGGAGAAGTCACTGGATTCTCTAAAACTGGAGTTACAGATGTCTGTGAATCTCCAGGAGTGTTCTCTGAAAGAGCAATAAGTGCTCTTAACCACTAAGCCATCTCTCCAGCCCTAAAGTGGTAGATTTTAAAGCCAAGTATATTTACAATTGCATTAAATGTAAATGGGCTAAATATGCCAATTAAAAAGTAAAAAAATTAAAAATTAATAAACCCCTAAAACTGTCAGATGGAATAATTTATATAAAACACAACTATATGTTCTTTATAAGAATTACATATTAAAGAAAAAGAGACACAGTAAAGGACAGAGAAAGAATTAAACTAAATGGAGACTAAGGCCATGCCCACTAACAGAGAGAAAAAGAACATTGTAAAATTATACCAGAGTTAGGGCTAGAGAGCTGGCTCAGTGGTTAAGAGCACTTACTGCTCTTCTAGAGGTCCTGAGTTCAATTACCAGTAACTACATGGTGGCTCATAACCATCTATAATGGGATCCGATGCCCTCTTCTGGTGTGTCTGAGGACAGCTACAGTGTACTCATATTCATAAAATAAATAAGTCTAAAAAATAATTATACGAGAGTTCACTCAAAAAGCAAAATAAGTCTACGTGATCCAATTACACAAATTCATGATATACAGTACAAAGTTGTCCTAACTATAAGGAAACAAGTTAAGTCTATATACAGAGAGAATTCTAACAATACATTTCTTTCAGCAAATGGCTTAAGGAGCAGACCAGGAAAAGCCAGAAGGAATACAGAAGGTCTGAAACAATGTAATCAACACATCTGATGTGTGCTGTATGCAGACTTTGAACTCGACAAGGTTTAAAGACAGTCGAAAGCATCTAACAAAACTGTTCATATGCCGCTCACCGTGCGTGCTTCACAAGGACTGAGGTCGCTAGAATATGCTCTCTGATCATCAAAGACAAACGAGTACTAAGGAAACCTACACAGAGTGAATGTTCACCCCAAACACCCTACATAACAATGTGAAAAGACTTCAAATTAGCCTAAATTTTACCACTAAGGCAAGGTCAGGATGGATTTGATCCCAGATGTCTTTAGGAAATCATCCTTTTAGAAGAGCCAGGCTACAGGTGAGATGTAGCCAAAGGCATGTTTTCTCTTTCCTATGAAGGGTGAAATATCTTAACTCTGCAGGTCACAGCTGGGCTTTCTTTGTTTGCTTTGTTACCTGATATAAATGCAAAGAGCTTGCCAAGCTCTGCAGAGCAGGCAGCAGCTCCTATCCCATCCATGAGCCACAGCGGGCCAGACTCTGAAAAGCATCTTGGGTAAGCAAGACTTTTAAAATGGCCCTCCTTGGTGGCTGGAGAGAGGGGTCAGGAGTTAAGAGCACTTGCTGATCTTGCAAAGGACCCTGGGTCTGTGCCCACACAGGGCTCACAGTTGTTTATAACTCAGTTCCAGGGGATCTGATGCCCTCTTTTGACCACTGTGGGCACTGCATTCACACAGTGCACAGATATAGTTGCAGGCAAAGCACACATATACACATAACATATGAATAAGTGAATCCTTTTTGAAAATGTGCCTCCTCGCCTATCTCCAGGTTATGGCAGGATAAGTCCCAAGAAAGCACTGGGAAGAAGAGGATTGGGAAAGAGCAGGCCCAGCCTGGGGAGCCAAAGCACTGGCAAAAAGAGATGGAAGGGAAGGGATGCCCTAGTAACAGTCTCATGGTAACAACAGTGCTCCCCCAAAAAGACCCCAGGAAAGATAATGCTGAGAGATTAACTGATAGAACTCACTGTGTGTCTGGGCACACTGAGAGGGGATTTAAGTGACACAAGAATTTGATCAAGGCTATGGAAAGTGATGAGACTGGAGTGATGGCCCAGCAGTGGTGAGCACCCGCTGCTCTTCCAGGGGACCTGTCTTTGACTCCCAACCTCCATGTCATGGCTTATAACATTACATAACTCCTGTTCCAGGGTACTGACCCCCATTTTCTGGCCTCCTTGGGCACTAGGAATACTATGTGGTATACAGACATGTACAGGCAAAGTACACATACACATACAATAAAATAAAATGAGGTTAAAAATAACTATTTTTTAAAAAATAATATGGAAAATGATACATATATACATCTATAGAGAACATTAGTAATACTTCCTCGTTAGATACTTAAACAAGAAAGAAAAAGCTAGGATAGTGTGGCTTGTGGCTTTGTAACATTAATTCAATAGTATTTTAACCAGGACCAAAAATTCATGGGGAAGATGGCGGCAGACAGGAAGCATTACGGATCCTGAAAGGTAGCAGAGAAAGAAAAGTGTATCTCCATTCTCCCAGGAAGCATCCCTAGACAAGGCCTGTGGCGAGAACACAGCAGTAAGGGCACTGCCTAGAGNAGGAAGGGAGGGAAGGAAGGAGGGAGGGAGGGGAGGAGGAAAAGAAAGAAATCCCTTTTATTAGACAAGATGAACAGAGGACATAGGTTCCCGCTGGAAAGCAACATATGACAGAGTCTTACACAACAGCTTTCTCTGGGTCCCTAGGGAAGGTCTCCAGGTTGCCGGTGATATAGTAAAGGGAACACCACAATGTCCCTTCGATGTGTCCACCTTGTGCAGCTTTATGGAAGTATTCACCAGCCAGTGTCTGTAAAGATAGATAGAAGAGTCGCTCTCATGAGTGCAGAGTCCTCCTGGCCACCCAGGCTGTACCTCAAGGCCTACTCTATCACAGGTTTGTGTCTTCTGATGCTTTAAAGCAAACCACGTCAAGAAATAGCTCTAACAAGACAGCCCATCCCAGAGCCCAGGATATAAGATGTCTCCGAGAGCCGTCCTGTTGGTTAGGTTTATGCAATAAAGAAGTCACCGTGTAACCAGCAGTGTGCTATGGTCTCACTGGGTCCTCGCAAAAGCACTGTACACTCAATGGAGGGGCGTGACAGGAGTCACACTGGGTGACAACTCAAGCGTTTGCTTTCGTAACCTTGCTTAATACCTTTCTTTACGCTCATGCACAAAAACCACGCTTCTAGTGGCAAAGTGAGAATTAGAACATGACAGGGAATAAATCCATGCTCACAGATGTGTAGGAGGGTTACTAGACATTGGCAATGCATAAAAATATCAGCTTTAGTGGAGCCAGGGAGAGGTGGAGGGAAGGAAGTCAACAAACATTTGGGATGTGCCTGTGTGTGTGTGTGTGTGTGTGTGTGTGTGTATGTGTCCATGTGTGTATTCATGTGTGTATTCATGTGTGTGTGTGTATGTCCATGTGTGTGTTCATGTGTGTGTGTACATCTATGTGTGCTCTTGTGTGTATGTGTTTGTGTGTGTGTGTGTGTGTGTATATGTGTGTGTGTGGATATATGTGTGTGCATCTGTGTGTGTGCATCTGTGTGTGTTCTTGTGTGTGCATCTGTGTGTATGTGGATGTGTGTGTGTGGATGTGGATGTACATGTGTGTGTGCATATGTGTGTGTGCATCTGTGTGTGTTCTTGTGTGTGCATCTGTGTGTATGTGTATGTGTGTGTGTGTGTGGATGTGGATGTATGTGGATGTGTGGATGTGGATGTACATGTGTGTGAGTGTGTATGTGTGTGAGAGTGTACATTGTGTGATGGTGCATAAGTGTGTGAGAGTGTGTATGTGTATATGAGGGTTTATGTGTTTATGAGAGTATATATGTGTGTGTAAGAGTGTGTATGTGTGTATGTGAGTGTGTGCACTGACTCCCACTGATCACCATTATTTTTCAGAGGGTGGTGAACTATTGTTCTTTATAAAAAGCATGGAAGGCAGGAAGGGCCTGGGATCAAATCCCAGCTTGCTTTCTGACAATCAGTGGCCTTATTCTCTCTAAACCTCTTTTGTTGTTTGTTTTCAACTGTAAAAGGTGGCTTCTGAAGACAAACGTGGTGGTATATACTTGTTATCCTAGCCCTGGAGGGGCAGAGGAAGGAAGATCAAGAAGTTTGATCAAGTAAGTTTGAAGTCAGCCTGGTCTAATGAAGAGCCATTTAAACAAAACAAAACAAAACAAAACAAAACAACAAAAGTGGCTTCTGACAGTTCCTAGTGGGAAGTGCAGTAAGAATGACATGAGGAGATGGGTTCTGCAGGGTAGACTGGTGTCTCACAACACCTCCCAATATACCCTGATGCTCTTGGCAAGTCTAGGGTGGCTATAATATTGTCCATCCCAACCTTGGTTACACCACTCTTACTCTCAATAAATGTTTTCACTGACTCCTCCCCATTCTCATAGCCACCATCCAACTGTGGTGGCTTCAGTATGTTTGGCACATGGAGTGGTACTAGTAGGTGGGGTGGACTTGTTGGTGGGTGTGGCCCTGTCAGAGTAGGTGTGGCCTCATTGGAGGAAGTGTATCATTGTAAGTCTGGGCTTTAAGACCTTCCTCCTTGCTGCCTGGAAATCAGTCTTCTCCTAGCAGCCTTCAGATGAAGATGTAGAACTCTCAGCTCCTCTTGCACCATGCCTACCTAGACTGTGCCATGCTCCGACCTTGATGATATAGGACTAAACTTCTGAACCTGTAAACCAGCCCTAATTAAATGTTGTCCTTATAAGAGTTTCTTTGGTCATGATGTCTGTTCACAGCAGTAAAACCCTAACTAAGACACAAGCCCATCGGCAAAAATCCTATTTCCTCGACCAACATTTGAAATATCTTTGGTAGTCAATCATGTACAGCCCTGGCATTTCACTGTTCTATGCCATGCCTACTTCTCCAGGCTGGGCACTTAGCATACCATCCACAAGTATTCCTGACCAGCCATTGGCCGGATGTAGGGCTTTCTTAGGTTCACTCACCAGATTCCTTCCAGGAACTCCCGGGAAAATGCCATCCAAATACAGGACCCCAAGATTGTAAGACGCATCTGGGTTCCCCATTTCTTCTGCCTTTAACCAGTACTTGGCTGCTTTGGCATAATTTTTCCTGAACTTGTGGTAATACCATCCCAGGCCATTGACAGCCTGATGCAATCCCTAAATTTTAGAACAAGAGGGAAATTTATTATTATTATTATTATTATTATTATTATTATTATGAAATCTGAAGGCATCTGGAGGCATTGCTGTGGCAGCCTTCTTCCCCAGTCTTCCCCTTTCTCTTTTTTGAGGGGCAGATGGCACTAAGAAAAGCTAGCTGCCAGACAGCATGAGCCTGCCTGAGAGACTTCCCAGGTGGATTCTGCCCGGCTGCTGCTGGGTTTTGTGCCTTCCAGCTCAGTAGTGACGCCGGTCCCCAAATCATCGCTCAATGCCTATGGGCTCTTACGTAATACCCCTGCAGATGCCTCTCTGCACCCAGCAGGATCCAGCATGCCCTTCACATTCACGAGAACTGGGTTGCAGCAGGATGCTTGGGTCTGACTCCCGAGCTGGCTTGGGATGGTTTCTAGGTGACCCGCCTGTCCATCTGTTGATTTTTCTGCCCTAAACACCAACAAGTCTCCGAGGGCAGCAGCTGTGACAATCCACTTGCATCTCAGAGCAGCTTTGGTGCTCAGAGATGAGTTGGCATCCCCAGCTCTGAGGGGACTCGGGGTCTAATAGGGGCTGGAGCAGCAGGGAAGGATGAGAGGGATGGATTCAAAGCTGAGCTGGCAATGTGGGCTCTAAGGAAGGGGCTGTTTAAGTCAGTCTGTGTTCTAGCATCCTTGTTCTTACTGAGTGCGTTTGATGTTAGATTGTGAAAGCTTGGGTATCTTACAGGACAAGAATAATCCTGAGAGAACCTCCTACTTTGCCATAACATGCCTGGTATACACTGAGCTCTTGTTTCTTACTTCTTGCCTGATCAAAATAATTAGTTGGGGGGGTGTGTCTAGGGGAGGGGAAGACTGACAGTGCCCTTGTGTCTGTGACCTCTAAGGACAGAGTTTCACTGTGGAAGCACATCAGCTTAGCTTCCCCTTTCATCAGGGAGTAGACACTTATGCAAGGGCCATGAATGTTATGAACCAAAGCTACGCTCTGAAGCAAGACTGAAACAAAACCCTTAAGGTGGAGGAGGGTCATACCTGCAGGTCACTGAGATACCCAGAATAAGAGGACCACAGTCAGCACCATGACACCCACAGGAGGATTCTGTTGGGTCTGGGACGATGCCAACTCCCTGTAAGTACTGCAGATTCTGTCTAAAGAGGTGATAGACCAAGCCATGCTATAAAGTGGCAAGAAACTTTTTAGGGGACATGTGCAGGGTAAGGGGACATCTGAACGGCTTCTCATGGCTAACTTGGAGAAGACACAACCAGATTTAGACTACCTGCCACCTGCCAGAGAAGACCTGCAGAAAGCTCGGTCTTCACTGAGAATTACATTGGGTTCTATTCAGGAGAATAGAACATGAAATCCTGTCATGTTGTTTAGTACTCAACCCTTGTTCTGAACATCTCTGTAGTTGGATCAACAGATCTGCCCCTGTGTGCCTTCTAATTCCAAGACCAAGTCGTAGGCAACCCTGTGAAATGCCGGGTTCTCAGTGAGTCCTTGCTGAATGAAAGAGCGAGAGCCACACAGCACTCAAGGGCACAGAGACTCTGAGAAGTCTGCTTGTAATCTGAAAGAAGGCAGGCTGAAGGGGAATTCACCACTGGATAGGGGCAGAGGACTAGAGAGATGCACATTTCCCATCTTCCCCAACAAGCCTCACACAACCCCACCCGAGGATGCCCTGGACACAGTAAATGCAGTGACCGTCATTGAACTGCTTATCTATGTCGGTGCATCCCTTGGGTGGGGTCCGTAGCAGGTGCGCACATAACAAGCAGGATCATGTGCACTGCTAGCCTTCTTCTAGATAGAAAAGCCTTCTGAATCTCTTACACTCTGCTTCAACTTTCTGGTCTAAAGGGAAGGATGCTCTGAGCTTCCCCAAGGGGGGCGGGGGGAAGTTGGGAGAAAAGTTAGCATGGTGGAGTTTCAGGAAGCCTTGAGAACAAAGGACTAGCCAGGGACCAAAAAGAGTAAGAGAGTCCCCTGACAAGTGGAGAGAGAATCAGAGTGACTTCTATGAAATCTATTCATGCGTGTATCTGCACACAGGTGCAAGCGTGCATGCATTTGGACATGAAGTCTGCGCGCATGTGTGTGTGCATGTGCGCGCACCTGTATGTGTCTTTCTTCAAGTGTTATTGTGGCCTCCATTTTGCAGGGTTCTATTGAAACCAGCTGACTGAAGTATAAATAGTAACAAAGGCGTACTAATCACAGAGCTCTGTCCTTGGTGAGAGCAGCCCCTTGAAGCCCAAGAAGCAAGCAGGAACTGGTCAGAAGAGGGTTAACTTTCCAGGAAAATTAGGCTTTGGTTTTCCTAATTCAATGGCCGTTCTCCTCATTCAATTCCAAGGAGCCCCACTGCTTGTTATCAGGGCAGCTCCTGATTATAATTTTAGCCTTCAAACAAAATCAGCCCGGATTCTATTGGTGGCAAGGTACATTGAGCCTTTGAACGGTGCTGCCCTCATTGTGGCAAGATTATGTGTGTGTTATAACTTAAAAATGACTAGTTGCTGTGCCGGGGGACCCCTCCCCACCCCGCTCCCACCTCAGCTTTGTGGAAGAAAGCTGGCCATTTGCTTGCAAGGCTTTCTGAGAGCGTGGGCGTGAGAGGAGCTGTTTCCTCCTGACAATATGCACGGGTTACCTTGGAAGCAGCTTTCTTCATGAGCTCTAAGGCAAGCCGTCTGTTCTTTTTAACTCCTTGACCCTAAACATTGATAAACAGCAATGATTATGAGAAAAATAAACCCCGAATCCTCACAGGCA
This sequence comes from Mus minutoides, assembly GCA_902729485.2. Taxonomy (NCBI): domain Eukaryota; kingdom Metazoa; phylum Chordata; class Mammalia; order Rodentia; family Muridae; genus Mus; species Mus minutoides. Next base: position 484,355 of record LR750088.1, read on the forward strand.
TCACACAGAGACTCCAGCATTCAATAGAAAACACTTGCATATAAACCCTGAACCTTTAAAAAGCAAAACAAAACAAAACAACCCCCCACCAAGAATCTTAAGCAATTCTAGGTTCAGCAGTATTTCAAGACACCATTGTTATCACCATCATCATCACCATCACCATCGTCTTGCCCATTTTTGTGGAACAGCCACAAGCCCCAACTTCCCGCTTCATCAGCCATCGATCACCTCCATTGGTTGTGGTGAGAACTGTGTCCCCATCACCCATACTTGCTGGGGAGGGGGGAGAATCTGTGAGGCAGGTTGGATGGATTTGGTCATCCTGGGTGCTTTCCTCTGGGGTTATCTAATTTGACACCCAGATAAAACATGCTATCTGTGTTGGAACAGTCAACAGTCATTGGCTCAGGTCCCCGAGGGATGACACAATGGCTTCTGATTCAGTTTGAGAGTGTGCTGAAAAGGAGGTAGGACCCTGGGCAATCAGTTGCCTGCATCTGAGGCAAGAGGCAGAAGCTAACAAGTTTCCTTCTAGCAAATGTGAGATTTCCACAAGAGGTGGCTTGTCCTCTGTACAGAGAAACGGGCTTTGGTGTTCTTGTTGCAAAAAGCACTTAGCTCAGGCGTCTAGAGGACTGTGTGAGGGAAATGGTGGATACATGAGTGGGGACGGAAAGGGTCCCTGAGGTCTTGACACAAGGTAGAAGGAGAGTCAACCGAAGATCTCCGTTGCTCCAGATTTGTCCATAATCATGGGTCCCTTCCACTCTCCCAATGCCCCAGCCAAGCCCCCTCAGCTTAGATAAGACTAATGGGGTCACGTGATGTGACCATAGGAAGGGCTTTCTTTGCATGAATAGGGAATCTGCTCTGTTTGGTTGGCTCTATAAGAACTGGAGGTGGTGATCAACACACAGTGTGATCATGGGCCAGAACCCACATCACCACATGTAAGCCTACAGGGGAGCCCCTGACATCCACATCCATCTCAGACTTCCCAGAACTGTATGGTATATGAGAATGGGAGGCAGGATTCAAACCCACGAAAGCAGACTGAGCCTCAGACCACCATACTTCACTTTCTACTGTGTATTTTGGTTCTATTCTGAGAAAGTAAAATGACTCCGAAACTCCTGCATGGTATGGGAAAGACACAGTGTTTGCTTAGCTCTTTAGTTTTCAGGATCTCCAATAGAAGTAGCAATCCAACTAAAGGTTGAATTCTACCCAAGTTTCTACCGGACCCTAACTTACTTATTTAATAAAACCAAACCAAAAGGTAGGATGAAAATATTTTTTACAAGTGTGTCTGTGCTGGACAGTTTATGTCAACTTGACACAAGCTAGAGCCATCCAAGAGGAAGGAACCTCAACTAAGAAAATGCCTCTGACCTGGTGGTGGTGGCACTCGGGAGGTCGAGGCAGGTGGATCTCTGAGTTTGAGGCCAGCCTGGTCTACAGAGCCAGTTCTGGGACAGTCAGGGCTACACAGGGAAACCCTGTCCTGAACCACCACTCCCCACAAAACAAAACAAATTGAAAAGAAAATGCCTCCATAAGATCCAGCTATGGGGTATTTTCTTAATTAGTGATCAATAGGGAAAGGCCCAGCCCATTGTGGGCAGTACCATCCCTGGGCTGGTGGTCCTGAGTTCTATAAGAAAGCAGGCTGAGCAAGCCATGAGGAGCAAGCCAGTCAGCAGCACCCCTCCATGGCTTTTGCATCAGCTCCAGCTTACAGGTTCCTTTCCTGGTTTAGTTCCTGCCCTGACTTCCTCTGATGATGAACAGCAATGTGGAAGTGTAAGTCAAATAAACCTTTTCTCCCCAGCTTGCTTTTAGTCATGGTGTTTTGCTGCAGCAATAGAAACTTAACTAAGACAATGCCATTATGCCATTTAATTAGTGAGGAAGAGGAAGGAGAACGCAGAGGACATTTAGAAGAATTAGATCAGGAACATTGGGCCCCAAGAAGAATCAGAAACAGTGGACTAATGGAACCTAGGTTCATCTTTCTCAGCTCTTTGTTTTGAAGGAGTTAACCAGGCCCAGGGTAGTTGATTTATACAAAGGCTCACAGAACTGCAGCATATCCCCGAACCTAGATATTCCCGTTTCCTGGGTAGAAATGTTTCCAGGATCCTTGCTAGCTAATCTAGCATTCTTGTCACCTTAATCACACAACTTCTTGCACAAAGACTGCACCATATGCTAATCTGAGCAGTACGGAAAGTTCTTTTTTTTTTTTTTTTTCTTTTTTTCGAGACAGGGTTTCTCTGTGTAGTTCTGGCTGTCCTGGAACTCACTTTGTAGACCAGGCTGGCCTCGAACTCAGAAATCCGCCTGCCTCTGCTTCCCAAGTGCTGGGATTAAAGGCATGCGCCACCAATGAGACCAATGCCATACACTGGCAGCCTGTGTGCTTGGTGATCATCTTTGAATACAGTGACAGAGGAAAAACCATGTCAAAGTCAAGGCTTCACTGTCAGGAAATGCCAGATGAGATGCATGTGGCCACCTTGGAGCCATACCTTCACTCTGGCACCATCTTTGCACGTGGGACGTTGGGTACCCTGTCCAGCCAACGCACATCGTTACCTTTTCACCCATCTCCATGGGATGCCCTTCTATGGGCACTATATTTAAAAAGAGCTCCTTGCCAGAGGCGACACTCTTCCCTGAGATGGTGATAAGGACTTCCTGCATACTACCCAGAGATAGCTTAGCGAGAATTCAACGACACTGGGAAAACACAAACAGCTTTACGATGTGGGAGACGAGAGCCACGGTCACAGATGCACACATGTAGAATGTGTCCCACTCTACACCACCAGATCCTGGTGGGTAGGAACAGTGGCCGGCTCATGCTTCCTCCTCTGGACTTTGCATGGTGTCCAGTCCCATCTCTGGTGGGCGGGTGTCTCTCCTCAACCCCATTTCTGTCCCCTGTCTTCTCCTCCACTGTATGAGCCCTCTGAGGCCAGGGATGTGACTCATTCCTCCATATGTCCCTCCACTGAGCACCGAGCACACAGGCTGGCAGGTGGCCAGCACAGAATGGATATGTATTAGATAAACACGCTGGCATATGGAGAAGATTCAAATAATTTCTGTTGATTTGGTGCCTGGAAAGAGAAGGTCTAGGCCTCAATTTGGAAACCATAACAACCGATAGGCTCTCAGGCTCTGCCGATTAGGGTGTAGAGAGAGGATAGAGCTGTAGCAAGATCGTGGTTGTCAGTAAGTGACCACAGCTGTGGAACTGGAGACAGGCCTGGCCAGGAACACAGGTGACTTGCGGTTGTTTGATGACATTCATTTGGAGCATGGGCATAAGTAAAGTCCCAGAATTTCCTTACCAAAGCCAAAGCATCTCCCTTTTCCAAGCTTAGGTCTGCAGCTATACCACCCTGAGTGTACCTGTTCTAGTCTGATCTCAGAAGCTAAGTAGGGTCAGGTCTGCTTCATACTTGGATGGGAGACTTTTCTGAGATTAGTGATTTTATACATCTGCATTTGGATATGCAGACCACAGATTTTAAAGCCAGCCCCTCCTGGATCCCTATCCCAGGTTCGATATGCACCGGCTGGGTGCTTCTGTTGCTTCATATGCATATAAGACACTAACATGGCATATAACATCTCCAGGCAATGAGAATTCAATGTTCTAGTTTATGTCACACGGGGTCCTCCATTCATCAGTTGGGAGTAATGATTTTCTTGTGAAAGGCATAGTCATGTTACAGTTCTCAAAGCCCTCTGGCCATCTTGTTTCATTCAGTCTGTGATCGTGAACATCACCCCAGAATACATAAGGCTCTTCAGAGGTATCCACATGGGTGTAGAGGTGGGTCTCTAATACCCGTCCTATGTCTCCTAGACTCTCCCCTGACCTTCCTCCTCCTAAGCTTGCAACCCGGTTCTTTATTCTCCATCTTTGGGACTGTTGAGATCTGGCCCCAACACGCTCTGTTGAACCAGTGACGAACGAGCAGTACCGTGGGGCTGGTGGCCACATAACAAACCATGAAATATGGGTGCCACCTTCAGAATGTCACAGAAGCAGAGAGAATCCAGATGTCAACTGTAAGATTGTCAATTAAAAATGTGCCCAGGGAAGTGCTTCTGACTTTTCCCTTCCAGCGGGTCCCTCTCCATCACAGGTGACAGCCGCTTGTTCTGAGACTCTCTGTTTGCCTGCACGCCCACAGGAAATGTCTCAGGATGTCTATTATGAGAATCGAACAATTTTAGTTCAAATTAAGTGATTCTTACCTTGAATAGCACAATGGCGTAGTCATATATCAGCGCCGGATCCTCCGTCTCCAGGGCCCCCTTTGCGTACCACTCGATAGCAGCCTCAGGGTTCTTGGCCACCCCTTGCTGTCCCCAGAAGAGCATCTGAGCCAGTCGTTGCTTAAAGACAATAGCAACTCAGAATAGTGAGTTTCCTGGGTAACGTTTCACACTTGAGGGAATGGGAGAAGAAGCTGAATGACCAGCCACAAATGGGACATCTGTATCAAGCCCCCCCCCCCCCCAAGGCTCAGGGAATATCTTAGAAGTGGGGGCAGAAAGAACACCAGGGCCAGAGGAAGCAGTGGGGAGAGGTGTGGGATGCCTACCTTCCAGGTATAGCATGGCTGTTACACTCCTATGTGTGTGTGTGTGTGGGGGGGTGCACAACACGCTAACATAGGTCTAAGGACAACTTAGTTGTCTGGCAGTTAGTTCTCTCTTTCTGCCAGTGGGTCCCAGAGATCAGGTTCAGATAAGCTGGGCATCAAGCTTGGTGGCAAGTAACAGTACCCAACTGAGCCATATCACTAGGCCCCTGGACGCTTTTAAAAAGGGGTTATTTACCATTCTTATGGGTATGTGTGTGTACCCAAGAAAGTTTGGGGTACACCACATACATGCAGGAGCCCCTGGTGACCAGAAGAGGGCACCAGGTCCTCTGGGGTTGGAGTTACAGGCAGTTGTGAGCCTCCCCTGTGGGTGCTGGGAACTGAGCCTGGGTTCTCTCTACGAGAGCAGGAAATGCTCCGAAGGACTGAGCTGTTGTTCCAGTCCTCTGACTACACCTGCCACTCTGGAATCCACAGCAGGTGTGATTACATCTATTAAGAGCTCTACCATAGAAGGGGGAAGGGCTAAGAGCTGATGAGGGCTAGGGAGAAGCTGTCTCTAGTGGTGAGCCTGCCCATGTAAACAACCCTAGCAGAACTCGCTGGGTTTGCTCCTTCTCCCTTCTCCCCTCCCTTTCTCTCTCCCTCTCCTTTCCTCTCTCAAAAAAGTAGAAGGGAACTTTGTTGGGAAGAGAAGAGGGAAGAGTGGGAGGAGTAACTGAAATTGAAATACATTATGCATGTGTATGAAAATATCATAATGAAACCCATATCACATAACAATTAATATATGCTAGTAATAACATGTAACACAGCTTAAGTTGAGAATAAAGAATTAAAGTACACGCAGAAGCCTCATCCACCTGGCTCTAAAGAGGCAAGAGCTCCAGGAGACATGATCGCAAGCAGAAGATACAGTAGCATCGCTTTAAGCGGCAGGGGACCGGAGGCTTTGTAACTTTGTTAGTTTGTTACTTTGTAACTTTGTTACTTTGTAACCTCATCCGAAATGACTGACAAATGCTCCAAGACCGGCTTGCGCGCACCTGTGCTGCTGCATTGCCACGGGTGGCTTCGTGCTTCAGCCACATAAAGACATCGCCGTCTTCTTTGGTTTGGACTTTAAGTATTTCATCATCTTTGAGCCTAATAGTTTCAACATATGCCTAAAAAGAAAGAGAAGGAAAAGGGGAGGGAGGGGGGAAGAGAGGAGGTAAACACCCAAATGCCCAGAGCATCCACGGACATAATATCTTCAAGCCAGCAATTGTTCAAGCGAAACCCATATGAATAACTTAAATCTTAGGCGTGACTACACCGTCACGGGAATGAATTATCTTTAAAAGGATGGACCACGTCCTGCATATCAGCACTGATGTTTGCTCCTTTCAAAGTATTTGTTTGGGTAAGTTTGGGATTTTTTTCCACTCCCACTTCATTATTCAAGCTTGTTCAAAAGTCTGCCTGGTGTCGCAATTCTCAGAACCAGCTCTCCTTCCTGACAGCACAAAAAAGGGTAAATTGATATTTTCTATGACCTTAATCTTTACTGAAACATCATTATCGGACATAAACTAACACGTTTATTTCACAGGCTCAGCCTCAGTTCTGTTATAGCCCCCAATTTAGAAATTTACCTTGAAAAAAATATCAAGCATGCTAAATTCTTAAGAAATTGAGATGGGGATGTTCCGTATGCTCTAAATGATGCTCCAGAGGGAGAGTGCATGGGGGAATTGGAATTTGCACCCAGCCCATCAGAGAGAGTTGACTTCTTTGGAGAAAATAAGATCCATCTCAGAGTACACATTCTGGCTGTGTGTTAGACACCGGATCCTATTGTTTTGTGGACTGCTCTTACGCACACCACAGGGGGACCCTGGAGCAAGTGATCCAGGCTCGGCGGCCATGCCACAGCCAGGTGTAAGATGTTGAGAGAGAATTCTTACTTAGAGAATGAGGAACCAGACCTGATTTCCCTTCTGTCTGCCTTTGTTCATTGAGAAAATTATTTAGTAGCAGATTCTGGTCTGGTCTGTAGCTCTGTTCCATAGAATGCCTCTCAGCTGCCTCCTGTGCTGGGACTGTGTGGGGCCCAGGGTCCCTGTCGGGATCATTAGAAGACTGGGGCTGAGGAGCTCTGCAAGGCTCGGTTTATCCTGCCAAGTTCAACACGGGGGCAATAATGATGGCCTCTTCCCTTTACTGAAATCAACTATGGCAGCAAGGGTGTTTAACACATCGTCATTTAATCCCCTCAATAAAGTTGTGACTCCCCCCTCTCCCCCCCAACACCCAGTTTACAGACAAAGTTATATGGAGGCTCCTGAAGTGAGAACATGAACTCAGCTCACATTGTTCTGCCCTGAAAGCCAGGCTAGTGAGGACTCCACAGAGAGATCCTCGGTCTCATCTGGGAGACAGTGCATCTGACTGAGTGATGGTCCCCATAAGGCTATAGCAGGGTAGGTGAGAGCTCATCTGGCACTCCAGGAACACTTTTGTTTTCTGTGAGGAGCCTGGGTGCACAGAAGCTTGACCTGCCTTGGTAAAGAATTCTCTGTTTTGTTTGTTTTGTTATTTCCTTCCTATCCCCAGACTTGGAGGTGGCTCTCCCTGGCAGCTTCGTGCTCTTGGGTCTCTGCGACCCTGGCTGGCACTGATGACCTACCAGTGACCCTCATGCGTGGTATGCCACGCACTACCCCACCCCTTACCCCAGTGGACACCCGCGCTGGGTAAGCTGATAAGACCATCGTGAGCCTCGATAACATTGCGCACACGCGATGAAGAAGCCCATTGAAATTAACAAAATTGCCCAGATCATAGCTTTAAGCTAAGGAGTCCAATCCAGGCTGGCTCACATATATGCCTGGCCCTTAGTCTCCCTTGAAGGAGCAGTGGCCCTGAAAAGAAATGTATGGAGGACGGTTTCAATGTTCCATGCCCTCCCATACACAGTGGACTCTTTGTGGGCACGGTCAGCTAGGTCTTGGCTAAGTCCACATCTCTGGGGAGGAACCTGAGCATCCATGCATAGCTGTAAGAAAATTTGCTTCTGGCTCCATGGCCCTTACACCTCTGTGTGTGCTGCGATTGAGCTTAGAAGCAGGAGAAAACTATCAGGACCATGTCCTTTCTTGTTTGACACAGGGGACTTCAGTTCTGACTCACCACTAACTAAATGTGAGCTCTGGGCCAGTTACTTTATTTAGACGGTACTGCTTTTCTGCAACCAGAAAAAAAGTGGCTTAGTATAGTACCTCCCACCTCCAAAACACTCAAGATGTGACCCATTATTCTGTGCCGTACAAAGAGAAAGATTTAGGCTGAAATCTAGACTCTGTACTCATGTGCTGGGTGACTGTAGCTGACTAGCTCCTCTGAGCTACCTCTTCAATAAGATGGAAATAATATACTGACCTTACAGGTTTACAGACCTATAAGTAATCTACGCATATCCATACACTATATACAGTTTATGCATATCTATAATCCCAGCACTGGTGAGATAGAAGCTGGAGAATCAGAAGTTCAAGGTCATCCTACATAGTGAGTTTCATACTAGCCTGGGCTGCATGGAAAAAGAAAAAAAGAAGGAATACAGTTTGGCGAAGATGTATAAAGGTCAGAGAGTTTTCTGAGAGCTCATATTCTGTGCTGAGCTCTGTTGCACATAGATGGACCATTGTGTGCTATAACAACTGTGTGAGAGACAGACAGTCATGGTGCCCAGGTAGGAGAGAGAGAAGTGGAGGCAGGAGTTGCCCAAGGCATCACCCCTACTATGGCCGCGAGAATCATATCAGGTGTCTTCTGTGATAGGAGCCGGCCTGCCAACACACCTAGAGTCAGAATGACCTCAATAGGTGCAGCTCAATGTTGTTCATGCATTCAAATAGCATGCTGAGGCCAGGGGAGGGGTGGGATGGAGAGAAGCAGACACTGTGGGGTGGGGGATGGGGGTGGGGCAGGTATGCAGAGCTAGGGATGCCATACAGGACTGTTCTGAGAAATGCCAAGGTTTCTGGAACGCTCTGCAGCTGCTTTCTTCATAAATCAGTGTCAGCAGAATGAGCAGCCCTAAAGTTCATGTCTTATATCACAGGGTTAAAGCCTTGTGTCAAGTCCCAGGAGGACCAGTGTCTGGAAACTGCCAGCCTCGGATCCCTGGACCAAGCATCAGAGAAAGGCGCCACATTGTCCAGGGGATGCTTCGCCTCCTTCCCTCTGCCCAGTCTGCAGGCTGCCAAGGATGCTCTTCCTGGTAAAAGGCTGTTGTCACTAGTTTCAGGAAAGGCCGGGGGGTGGGGGGACAAGAAGAGGTGTGGGGGTGGGGCAGGATGAGGGGAAAGGAGAGGGAGAAGAGAAAATGAAGCGGGGGGGATAGAAAGAGAAGAGATGGAAGGAAAGAGGAAAGGACGGTGGTGGTGGTGATGGGGAGTGGGGAAGAGAGAGGAAACGAGAACAGAACAAGAGAGGGGACAGGACAGAAAGGGAAAGACAGACCTCAGGATGGGACAGCTGGCTGAGTGGCAGCTGGACAGCCTTAGTAGCTCCACATTCTCTGGAAATGCAGCCTGCAGCCTTCTGAGGACGTGTGGTCCGCTGCCCAGCCAGCCCTGGAGAGCCAAGGAGTAGCTGGCAAGAGGCAGGGCCAGTATCCTAGCCAACGCTTACACCTGCTAACCAGTGTCAGTTCTAGCCAGTTGTACTGCTGGCTCCCTGTGTGAAAGGGGGTGGTTCTTTGGGGACGTCTGACATTTTTGTTTTAAGGTGAGGGTGGGTGGAAAACGTATTGACCTCACAGGTAGAGAGAAGGGAAGCACGATTCCATAGATGCCCATAGCTGCGGGCTGCCAAGGTCCTCACTCTGGGTGCTGTCTGTTGAAGGGCTCTAAACCCTAACCGTGCTCTACAGGCATGGCTGAGCCATGACAGAGATGTGACTGGGTGCCATGTGGGAGCTCCAGCAAGGCCACAGAGGCTGCTGCTGCTGGGCATATGATATGGTTCAGTAAAACAGTTCCAAAGGAAGTTGTAGGGGAGGAGAGAGAAAGCCAGGCAAGGAGACTGGACGTGGCCAGGACTGTGAGCAGTGTGCTGTGGCCAAGGCTGGGTAGCCAAGAGTTAGGATGGGTAGTGGGAGAAAGTGCCAGTAAGAAATGGCTTACATGCTTGTCTCATACATTCCATCCTGACCACACTTCCCCTCCCCCTTCCCCTGGCCCCTCCCTTCCCCTCATATTGGCTCCCCTCCTCTCAGAAAAGAGCAGGGTTCCTGGGGTGCATCAACCAATTATGGCATAACAAGTATAACAATAAGTCCGGGCATATACCATCACACGAAGGCTGGACCAGGAAAAGGGTCCCACAAACAGGTAATATTCGGAAGCAGCCCCCCCACCCCCACTGCTCATTTGCCATTGAAGGAATGAGGACCTAAGGTTCTGTCACATGGTAGGGGAACAATGGCTGCCAATATTTAAAAAGAAGTAGTAGAGAGGATTTAAAACAATATCAGTGCCCAGCAATGATAAGTCTTTGCTGATGCTATGCCAACTTCCCCGCTATCACCATTACATTGTATGCATTGAACTATTGCACCATGCCCAATAAATACATCCAATTATGTGTCTACCTAAATAAAGAACTGACTCACCAAAAAAAAAAAAAAGCCTTATATGCTCTGTGGTAGATTGGGTACTATGGGGTCAGTTCTTAACCCTAACTACACATTGTAAGCATAAGAGGAGATTCTAATTATAGATGCATACACGCACACATTCCACATACACATACATGCATACAGACATGTATGTGTACATGAACACTCATGGACACATACTATACTGTATACACATATGTGTGTTGTTCACAAATGAACACACACTTGCATATACAAATAAACACACACACACACACACACACACACACACACACACACACACACACTTCCGTATCCCATAGGGATCAGTTCAGGACCCCTACAAGCAATGAATCCATGATTCCTGTCTCTTATCTAATGTGACATGGTAATTGTAAACCCAGAGCCTCAAGCGTTCCTTAAATGTACTTGACCACTGTCCCACAGCTCCAACCCTTCCTCCACGTTCTAAATCACTGCTAGATTACTTACAATTCTTAATACACTGTAAATAACATATAGATGGTTATTATGTTGTGTTTCTTAGGACAGAGTGGAAAGAGAAGAAATCAATACATACTGAGGGCAGACACCTTGTTCTTCTGGAATGCTTTCGATCTCTGCTTGGTTGCAGCTGAGAGTGGTCTCTCAGGAAGAAATGAACAGCACCACACACACACATACATTACCTTCTGTTTATGTGCAATCACATTCAGGGATACTGGGGGGGGCGGTGTCGGGGCATCAACATTTGAATTAGGAGGAACACAATCCTGCCCCTAAGATGCGTCACAGCAGCTCAGGGGAGAGCTGATGAAGGATAAGGCAGTAGTAGGGGTAGAGATGGGGAAGAGAGTAAGTGGGGTGGCTATTAGGTGGGGGTCAAGGCCACCCCCATTTCTTAGTGAGACCATTGATGTCCTTTGGGGAGGTGTTAGCAGTAGAGAAAGGGAGATGCATGTGGCAAGCTTCCTTTGTGTCTCTAAATAAAGAGTAAAAAACGTTGTTAGGTGGAGATGAAGATGGAGCACTGTCAGTATGCAGAGACAGCTGTAGCCAGGGGTGTGACTGAGGCACTCCATGCCTCCCAGAAGCCTCAGAAAGAAAGGGGGAGCAGTGTAAGAGGGAGAGGGAGGGAGGGAGAGGGGAGGGGAGGGACAGAGGGAGGGAAGGAGGGAGGGAGGGAGAGAGAGAGAGAGAGAGGATCTAAGAACTGGGCTGAAGAAAAAGAACTCATTTGGAGTTCTTCTAAGCCACAGAATAAAAAGAGCCCTTCCAGTTTTACCCGAAGGAAAGTCTTGCTCAGTCACAAGTAGGAAGCAGAGTGAGAATCCTGATAAAGATGAAGCGATGTGCCCCACAGAAGCCAAGCCATAACAAGCGCGAAGAAAGGCATTATTGACAGACCCTTGGCTTGCTAATGAGAGGCCTGGCTTTCGAGAGCTAGCTCCTCATTTGCTACATTATGCTGGTGAATTAATAGATACCTCAACAAAAGGACATTTAAATGAACGCTTGACACCTGCTTCAATCTTCAAGAAGCCATTAATTATGAATTCTTAAGAAAATGAGCNGGGAGAAGAGAAAATGAAGCGGGGGGATAGAAAGAGAAGAGATGGAAGGAAAGAGGAAAGGACGGTGGTGGTGGTGATGGGGAGTGGGGAAGAGAGAGGAAGAGAGAACAGAACAAGAGAGGGGACAGGACAGAAAGGGAAAGACAGACCTCAGGATGGGACAGCTGGCTGAGTGGCAGCTGGACAGCCTTAGCAGCTCCACATTCTCTGGAAATGCAGCCTGCAGCCTTCTGAGGACGTGTGGTCCGCTGCCCAGCCAGCCCCGGAGAGCCAAGGAGTAGCTGGCAAGAGGCAGGGCCAGTATCCTAGCCAACGCTTACACCTGCTAACCAGTGTCAGTTCTAGCTCCCTGTGTGAAAGGGGGTGGTTCTTTGGGGACGTCTGACATTTTTGTTTTAAGGTGAGGGTGGGTGGAAAACGTATTGACCTCACAGGTAAAGAGAAGGGAAGCACGATTCCATAGATGCCCATAGCTGCGGGCTGCCAAGGTCCTCACTCTGGGTGCTGTCTGTTGAAGGGCTCTAAACCCTAACCATGCTCTACAGGCATGGCTGAGCCATGACAGAGATGTGACTGGGTGCCATGTGGGAGCTCCAGCAAGGCCACAGAGGATGCTGCTGCTGGGCATATGATATGGTTCAGTAAAACAGTTCCAAAGGAAGTTGTAGGGGAGGAGAGAGAAAGCCAGGCAAGGAGACTGGATGTGGCCAGGACTGTGAGCAGTGTGCTGTGGCCAAGGCTGGGTAGCCAAGAGTTAGGATGGGTAGTGGGAGAAAGTGCCAGTAAGAAATGGCTTACATGCTTGTCTCATACATTCCATCCTGACCACACTTCCCCTCCCCCTTCCCCTGGCCCCTCCCTTCCCCCCATATTGGCTCCCCTCCTCTCAGAAAAGAGCAGGGTTCCTGGGGGGCATCAACCAATTATGGCATAACAAGTATAACAATAAGTCCGGGCATATACCATCACACGAAGGCTGGACCAGGAAAAGGGTCCCACAAAGGTAAGGTTCGGAAGCAGCCCTCCCCCCCCCACTGCTCATTTGCCATTGAAGGAACGAGGACCTAAGGTTCTGTCACATGGCAGGGGAACAATGGCTGCCAATATTTAAAAAGAAGTAGTAGAGAGGATTTAAAACAATATCAGTGCCCAGCAATGATAGGTCTTTGCTGATGCTATGCCAACTTCCCTGCTGTCACCATTACATTGTATGTGTTGAACTATTGCACCATGCCCAATAAATACATCCAATTATGTGTCTACCTAAATAAAGAACTGACTCGCACACACACAAAAAAAAGCCTTATATGCTCTGTGGTAGATTGGGTACTATGGGGTCAGTTCTTAACCCTAACTACACATTGTAAGCATAAGAGGAGATTCTAATTATAGATGCATACACGCACACATTCCACATACACATACATGCATACAGACATGTATGTGTACATGAACACTCATGGACACATACTATACTGTATACACATATGTGTGTTGTTCACAAATGAACACACACTTGCATATACAAATAAACACACACACACACACACACACACCTCCGTATCCCATAGGGATTAGTTCCAGGACCCCTACAAGCAATGAATCCATGATTCCTGTCTCTTATCTAATGTGACATGGTAATTGTAAACCCAGAGCCTCAAGCGTTCCTTAAATGTACTTGACCACTGTCCCATAGCTCCAACCCCTCCTCCACGTTCTAAATCACTGCTAGATTACTTACAATTCTTAATACACTGTAAATAACATATAGATGGTTGTTATGTTGTGTTTCTTAGGACAGAGTGGAAGGAGAAGAAATCAATACATACTGAGGGCAGACACCTTGTCCTTCTGGAATGCTTTCGATCTCTGCTTGGTTGCAGCTGAGAGTGGTCTCTCAGGAAGAAATGAACAGCACCACACACACACATACATTACCTTCTGTTTATGTGCAATCACATTCAGGGATACTGGGGGGGCGGTGTCGGGGCATCAACATTTGAATTAGAAGGAACACAATCCTGCCCCTAAGATGCGTCACAGCAGCTCAGGGGAGAGCTGATGAAGGACATAAGGCAGTAGTAGGGGTAGAGATGGGGAAGAGAGTAAGTGGGGTGGCTATTAGGTGGGGGTCAAGGCCACCCCCATTTCTTAGTGAGACCATTGATGTCCTTTGGGGAGGTGTTAGCAGTAGAGAAAGGGAGATGCATGTGGCAAGCTTCCTTTGTGTCTCTAAATAAAGAGTAAAAAACGTTGTTAGGTGGAGATGAAGATGGAGCACTGTCAGTATGCAGAGACAGCTGTAGCCAGGGGTGTGACTGAGGCACTCCATGCCTCCCAGAAGCCTCAGAAAGAAAGGGGGAGCAGTGTAAGAGGGAGAGGGAGGGAGGGAGAGGGGAGGGGAGGGACGGAGGGAGGGAAGGAGGGAGGGAGGGAGAGAGAGAGAGAGAGAGGATCTAAGAACTGGGCTGAAGAAAAAGAACTCATTTGGAGTTCTTCTAAGCCACAGAATAAAAAGAGCCCTTCCAGTTTTACCCGAAGGAAAGTCTTGCTCAGTCACAAGTAGGAAGCAGAGTGAGAATCCTGATAAAGATGAAGCGATGTGCCCCACAGAAGCCAAGCAGTAACAAGCGCGAAGAAAGGCATTATTGACAGACCCTTGGCTTGCTAATGAGAGGCCTGGCTTTCGAGAGCTAGCTCCTCATTTGCTACATTATGCTGGTGAATTAATAGATACCTCAACAAAAGGACATTTAAATGAACGCTTGACACCTGCTTCAATCTTCAAGAAGCCATTAATTATGAATTCTTAAGAAAATGAGCNTAACAAGCGCGAAGAAAGGCATTATTGACAGACCCTTGGCTTGCTAATGAGAGGCCTGGCTTTCGAGAGCTAGCTCCTCATTTGCTACATTATGCTGGTGAATTAATAGATACCTCAACAAAAGGACATTTAAATGAACGCTTGACACCTGCTTCAATCTTCAAGAAGCCATTAATTATGAATTCTTAAGAAAATGAGCGATGACACAACCCTAAGTGTATAATTCCTACCCACAGTGCCTAATCACACGGCCTTTCAGCTGCAAGACACATCTTTTCTGTTCATCTCCTCCGGTTCTGACCAATTAAACATTTTCGTTCATAATCATAACATTTCACATGCCAAATCTTCAAAAGAAAGGGAGCTTGTCAGCAACGCACTGCTTCCTGCTGCTAATTGATGCCGAATTCGAGTTCTTGAACGTGTGATCTATATGTGCGGGATGTGATGAACACATTTGGGCTTTGTGGAAAGGTAAAGGCAGTCTTTACCTTACAACCTGATTTTGTAAAAATGTTTCTTGTAGGGCAATATTTCCTGACAACGAAGATATTACTTAATTGCTGTGAGGCTGAGGTCAAAGTTTGCAAATCACTTATATACACAGAGAGAATACTCAGCTTAAGTGTGTGTAGGCTTATTTGGAAAAAAGAAAAAACAAACCTGATGTCATCTAAAGGAGTTAGAGTATCTCTATAGAGACAGACATTTTTTATGTCTTCTGTCCTTTTTCCTCCTCCCCATCCTCTTCTTTCTCCCTCTTCCTCGCCCTCCTTCTCCTTCTCCTTCCCCCTCCTCCTCCTCCCCCTCCTCCTCCTCCACACTTATTCATCTCCTCCTCCTTCCCTGCTCCTTCTCTGGACAGGCTCTCACAATCCCAAGCTGGTACTGAATTTGCTGTGTATCCAAGAGTGACCTTCAGTTCCCGATCCTCCTGTGTCCTCCTCTGGGGTGCTGATTATACCTGGTTTCATGCGGTGCTGCGGATTGGACTGTGTCCACATGAGAAAAGCGACCTACCAGCTGAGCTCCATCCTTAGGCCCACTTGGCTCACTCCGTCACACTTAACATTCACTGAAAGGCTCATCTCTCTGAGTGGTTTATTTCACAACAGTAGAGTGGCCACTGTAGTTGGTTTTGATGGTTTTTTTTTTCTTTTCTTTTCTTTCTTTCATTTTTTTTCAGAAACCATCTATTTCCAAGTACCAAACAGCATTTTTCTGCACTGTGGGCTTCTGACTCAATCCCAGGGCAGTTTGGTTCCCAGTTTGTCACTAAGCTTGAGAGTCAATGATTCTGTCCTAGGCAGCTCCGTCCCTCGGGCAGGCCTGCCCAGCAGGCAGAGAGAAGCAAAGTTTATGGCATAGATCACAGGCAAATGCTGCCATGGTGCCTCATACTGGCTGTGGCTACACAGACCCAGATGCCACGTTTGTTTCCACATTTCCCTGGCAGAGATCAGCGGGTGCAAAACCAAACCCTCACCGTACAGTGAAAGCTTGAAATACTCACCAGCTGGCCCTTTATGGAGATGGGGGCGGGAACCCTCTTAACCCTCACAGCAAATTAGTTGCATTATTAACGTGAACCACCTCACACACCTCTGTGTCCCTGAAGTCACCCAGCCCACCGTCCTCTCTCCTGGACCTAGGTCTGTGCCGACAAGTAGGTTTTCCTGCTATTCCTCTGTAGACACCTTCACCGGCAGCCTTTTATTCTCAGCCCGGAAACAAGCCATCAGTGAGTCTAATCTAATGCATTCTGCTTTTTTTTGGCAGATGTGAGCCACTGATGGCTTTTGTCCGGTGAGTCAGCAAGATTGGGAAGCCTGTAAGAAGTAGGGGCTGCTGCTGCCAGGCCCCCCATCTATACCCTTAATGTGCCATGGTGATGTCTTTAAACCTCTGCCCCTTGGCAGCAGAAAGTAGCAGGGTCCATATGAAGGAGCCCTTTCTCAGACGTCCAGCACTGGGAACAGGGATGGACAGAAGGCTGGCCTCTGGGTGTGGTAGACTGTACTTGCTCATCAAGTACCGACAGAGGTGCTGGGGGATTAGTTAATGTCTCCTCTCAACTTGATTCATTCCCTCCTGATTTCTCCAGACCTCAGCATCTCCTCCCTTCCTTCCTTCCTTTTTTCCTTCCTTCCTTTTTTTTAATTCTTTTTTTGATTTTTTTTTTCAAGACAGGGTTTCTCTGTGTAGCCCTGGCTGTCATGGAGCTCATTCTGTAGACCAGGCTGGCCTCGAACTCAGAAATCCGCCCGCCTCTGCCTGCCAAGTGCTGGGATTAAAGGCATGCGCCACCACTGCCGGGCTGACCTCAGCATCT
The DNA here is from genome assembly GCA_902729485.2 of Mus minutoides. NCBI lineage: Eukaryota > Metazoa > Chordata > Mammalia > Rodentia > Muridae > Mus > Mus minutoides. The sequence continues at coordinate 501,363 of LR750088.1, forward strand.
TCTATGGTCAAAATGTTTATGTTTCTGATATGTTTTCTTTTCTCAAGATCAAAATCTGCCTCAGGGGCCCACCTCTCCCTCACATGCCGGTTTGCTCCCTCCTGGGCAGCTCACAGACGTAGGCTCACGCCTGCAGTCAGCCTGCGAACCTGCACAGAGGCAGGAAATGGGATTGGAAGATAAAGCACATAAAGCTTTCCTCTCCATCAGACAATGTACATCCTCAGAGAGCCAGCACATAAACCAGATGCAGGTGCAGACACTATCACGTTGCTCAGAAGGCCCCGATAACCAGGCGGTAAGCACTCCCAAACATCTCCATCGTACCTGGTCTCCCTGCAGCGTGTGCTGGTCAAGGGGTGTCTTTGTAGCAATGTTGCTGTAGTAGGCATAGGACAGCTCCCAGTCCAGTGGGTAGCTGTCAACACCCTGGTAGTGTTTGTACCCAAGATTCATTGATGACAGTCTCTCACTGCCCTGGCCTCCAACCAGACTGTATAGCATGCCCTGTAAGGAAGAAATTGATAAAGACTGTATAGATGAGGTTATAAAATCCCCTAAAGCTGAAATGTCGTTTGCCCTGCTCCATCTCTCTAATCCCAGCCACCCTAAACACACACACACACACACACACACACACACACAAAGTCAAGCAATCATATAAAGAGATCAGAAATTAAAAGTGATCGGAGAACATGGTGTTTTCTTGTGATAGTGTTATCTGTCAATGTGACTATGCTGGCAGGGGCCCAGCGTCATTTCTCAGGGAGTCTGGTAGGCTGTTTCCAACAAAAGCTTGGAAATGGGCGTCTGAGTAAAGCAGGTGGTCCTCCCCAGCCACAGATGGTCCTCCCCAGGCTGGGGGAGCAGCATCCCATTGAGAGCCTGAAAAGACCCAACGGCAGAGGAAGGAGGGACGCGTCCCTTTTGGCTTCCTGCCTGCCTGTCTGCCTGCCTGCACTGGGACTCTCATATTTTCCGTCTAAGAGGTAGAATTTCCACTACCAGCTCCCCTGGTCAGCGGGCCCTTCTGGCTTTGACTAGAAACCCACGACCAGCAGCAGCAGCTCGCCTGGCCTCCCGCTTGCAGATGGCAGAGCAGAGAACTTCTCAGACTCCATAATTGCATGAGCTGATTCCTCAGAATAAATCTCTCCCTATATATATAAAATCCCATTGGTTCTGTTTTTTCTAAAGAACCCTGACTAATACACTTGGGAAAATGTGACTCTAAATGTTAGGCACGTTGCATAATCAATTTGGATCCAAGACTCAAAGTAAAACTGTCTACTGCGGCGTTTATTTTGATGATAGAAGGATAGATGTGGCAACAAGGAGACCCATAGACTTTTATTAGCTAAAAAGCAAACTGGAGTGAGGGCCTCGACCTGAGGGCCATTGCGTTTATCAATTTTATCCTGGTTTTGAAGGACAGGATTCCAGCCGACTCTGCTCAAACTGTCCCTTGGATGGTTGACCAAAACATGAAAGCCATGTACAGAAATGGAGAGGTGTATTTTTTTTCCTCCCTGAAAACAGGTTATTGTGTAGTTCCACAGCCCAAGGACATTTTTTTCCCTGGGTGTAGTGATTTTTAGGGGACTCCAAGGAGCTGCAACACATCCGGTGCTAGCAGGGGCATCTCTCGGCACACATAACCCAGGTGACAGGTGCTCCCGCACTCATGAAATACTCCACCTGCAGCTGATCCCGAGGTCCATTTAATCCAGTTTCATAGAAGACAGTGAGGTAGTAGGATGCTTTATGGTAGCCGCAGCAGCTGGAATCCATCAGAAAGGGGATGGCAGAGCTAATTTGGTGAAGGCCATCAACGCCGGAGAGTCTCTTTACAGCCTTCTCAAATATCCTCGCACCAATTTCTAATACGGAGTCATTTTGGTTCCACGGCACTGTAAATAACACAATTCGAAGCACACAGAATTAATTACCACGGGGCTGATGTGGCTGGAGAAGAAGGAAGGATAGCCAATTAAATACCTTTGTTATTGACAAGGTGGGTCCTGCAGTACCCTGAAATATACCACCCTCTGGGGAAGTAAATTAAACCCTTTGGGGGAAGCTATGGTGTCACTCTGTAAAAAGCCTTTCCTCTGGCACTAAATGACAGCCTAGTATCCCGGGGAAAAGGATGTGCCTCACATAGCTGAGAAGATGCCTCAAGAGAGTAATGCACTCAGTGTAATTCACCGCCCAATCAGGGCTGCTGAAACTTCCAGAGAGCCTCTTCTTTCTCAGTCTCGGAAGAAGAATGTGTTTTATCCCAGAAATAGTTCCTTGGTACCGCTCCCAAAAATCTGAGCAGGAGCGTTTTATTTTTGAGAGACTTCTCATCATCATCTTTCGATTCCAGTTTTGCTTGTGGGTCTTTCAGTCTAATGAAAAGAATGAGTCAACTCCTGTGGAAGGCTTACAAGCCGCCAAACACAGGGTCAAGCGTCCTACGCAAATGAGGCCATTGGATCCGCAAGAGATTAGATGGTTGATACTATTGTTAGCCTCCTCCTTCCCCACCAGGGATTAAGGCCCAAAGAAGCAAAATAAGTTGTCTGCAGTTACAAAGGCTGGCAGAGAGCCTGGCTAACCTTTGAACCCTGCTACAAGAGTAGCACAAGCCAGAGTTCACACTCAGCCCCTTGGGGACAAGCAAGCTGCTCTGGTCACCAGGTCCCCCCGAGCATGGATGAAGACTTGTCAGGTCTGCCTTAAGATACTTGGTGCTTTCTTTTACAAAACCTCCCATAAATCTATATGCTGATCAACGTGCAAGTCCAGAGACTGAGTGTGCTGGTGCCATGACGTGACTGTTAGAATCTTCTAAAATTTGTCTTTGCTACCCATCACTTTTATTTATTAATGCAGCCAAGAAATGCTTCTAAGACAGGCAAGGCACTATTGAAGGCGCCATGCTACAAAAGACCACACAGGATGGAAAGGTGTTATTTACAGGAAACACTGCACTGGAGTTACATGTAAACAGCGTCAGCTTGAATATTAAGTTAAATGTCAACTTGGACTAAAGTTTTACCTGTCTAGAAACACTTCCAATACTTTTATTTTCTTTATCCTATTAAAAAAAGTTATTTTTTAAAAAAAAATGTTCTGTGGGCCAATGGATAAATCACATTTCTTAGCACACCAGTAATGAATAGCTGAGAGTTTGTGTGTGTGTGTGTGTGTGTGTGTATGTGTGGGGGGGGTAGAATGAGAGGTTTGGATTAAGCTTATTGAAGAGTAATTCTCTTACAGTGATTCATTTTAAAAACAGGGGTCCGGAGAGCTGGGGAGATGGCTTAGTTGGTAAAGTACTTGCCAAAAACAGGTATAAATACCTGAGTTTGCTCCCTAGCAATCACATAAAACGCCAGGAGTGGAGAGGCATTGGCTTGTAACTCCAGTACTGGATAGGCGGAGCTAAGAGATGTCCAAGGCTTGCTGGCCAGCCAGCCAAGTGGAATTGGTGGCCCTTCAGGCTAATGAGAGAGCCTGTCTCAACAAACAAGGGACATAGCATATTAGAGGTGCCCACTAGTCTCCACACACAGGCATATACATGGCACATCGAGGTGCTTACACACACACACACACACACACACAGAGAGAGAGAGAGAGAGAGAGAGAGAGAGAGAGAGAGAAAGAGATCACAAAGATGGAGGGGCTGGAATCATGAACAGATACATTCGTTTACAAGTTGCTTCTGGACCCCGTGAGTCTCTGAAAGGCAGGTATGATCTGCACCGGAAGATCCCTGAAAGGCAGACAGATTCCCAGCTCCAGCAGCATCAGCTTAGGCTCTCCAGATAGATCCCCAAAGCCCAGAACCCCGGCAGCTGAAAAAGCCATCTTATTGCCTGAGTAGCAGTGCGCCTTTTCCATATTCTATGTTTGCATATTTGCTCTCTTGCTTTACTCTCAAAAGACATAACTGTTTGTTATGTAAGAAACATAACTATTTGTTTTTGTAAGACAAATCAAACAATGCAACTGGTATTAAATAAAACAGGAGTCTCTGTGCCCCCACTCTGTCTTTAGTGAGGATGAAAGCTGGTAAAAAGCTTGGTACCTATGTGTGGAGACTTCCTTCGTATGCACAGTAATGCATGTATGCATTTATTTACATATATACATTCCCTTTTCCCCAGTGGCATAAGATACCACTGTAGATTCTGACTTCATTTTTATGTGTTTTATGCTTTTATTAAAATTTGCTTATGTATTTGTGTGTGTCTATGTGGAAGGCACATGCGTGCTGCAGTCAGAGGACAACTTGCAGGAGTCAGTCCGTTCCTTCCCTGCCTGGATCCCAGGGATCAAACTCAGGTCTTCAGGCTCTGTGATAGGCCACTTTACCCACTAGGCCATCTCACCGGCCCAACTTTCTCTTTTAAATCAATTCTGTATTATTAACATCTCTCTATGGCTGTCACAAGTCAGTAAATGCCAAAGAAGAGTAGGGTGATCGTTCAGTTGGTAACTTGTTTTGTGCAAGCATGAGGTCCTGAATTCAGATCCTCCAAAATACACACAAAAGAGCTACACATTGTGATGAATGCCTGTAACCCAGCCTGAGGGCGAGTGAGACGGATCGATTCCTGAAGCTCATTGGCCAGCTAGTATAAGCTGCTCCAGATGCTTTGGGTTCACTGAGAGACCTGACTAAAAAATAATAATAAAGGTGGGACACGATCGAGGAGAGACACCAACGATGAGCTCAGACCTTCACACACACTTGCACACTTACACGTGTACTCGTCTTCCCAGTATGAATGAATGAATGAATGAATGAATGAATGGTAGTAATTGGGACACCACTTCCAGGGTTCCGTCCAGTTCCCTACATTCTAGGTCATCCAAGTGGCATGTAAACACATGGCAGAGTATGTTCCAATGTACATCTTCCTGTGCATTCGCACCTTCCTGCATACTCTATCAGGTGCGTCCCACCTGCAGCTTGTGGCCACATGTGGCCAAGAGCAGTGTGAGCTCAGCCTAACGCAACATCTAAACTTACTTGAAACATTATGAGATATTTGTTGGTGATTATTGTTATTATCATTTTTTTTCAACTCAATTGTCTGGTTCTAGAGCATGAGTGTTGTGGATGACAATGTCCTGGTGACATTGTTAATTGGCTGGCCACGCCCTTGAGCCTAAATCATCTCTAGATTCCTTGTGTCCAATATATATATATATGGGAAATGCTAAGGAAATAGGTTATCAATTGTTACCCTGAATTGTAAGGATCGATAACAAGACAAATATGTCTGTAATATGTTCATATTCATTAATGATTATTGTAGGGTTTTTTTTTTTTTCAGTGCTGAGGGCCTTACACACACCAAGCATTGGAGACCACAGCTCCACCCTTAGCCTGCTACTCTAAATACTGGTGATCCATGGTCTGTAGTGCACTGAGAATCCACGGGAACAGAGGGACAACCACACCGCACTTGCGGCTGAACCAAGTTCTCTATTTTTAGACTCTTGGGTTGGGTTACTTCGCGTGATTTTGCTACAGCCGACAATGCAGCAAGAGGCAGCCTGGGACACTTCTCTCTGTTTTCCCGATGGATTATGCCTGCACAATCACACCCTTTTCCAGCAGGACTCTGACACTCTGATTTGGTTGGGTTTTCCCTTTGCCCGCAGAGGGAAGCACTCTACTCTACTGGACCATTCCCCTGATGAGAACGTTCTCCATGGAGTCAGTGAACTCGATAGTACAGAGATCCTACTGTTACTTAGTTATGCTTTTAGCTTTGAGTGTTCTCGCTTTCGGATGCCCCTGTGTGAACATTCCTGGCAAAATGGCTTTGGAATGATTGGTAACGATTCATCCTGACCCTCGCCTCCCTGCCAAATTCCCAGCTAAGATGATGGGTTTTGCCTGAGCCACAGAGATGCCAGCTTTGATGGCTCAGAGGAGGGGATGGCTGCAAAAGAAATGAAACTCTAAATGAAACACCTGCCCCTCTGACCCCTGGCACAGAACCCCAGAAATCATTATCAGGAGCACCCAGGTAGCTGAGACTGCTGGAAAAGTTGGAACAAACCCTGAATCCTCTAGTCTCGTTTCTGGGCTCCAAAAGCTCTGCAGACTGAAAGGGCTTGCTTGTTTCTTTCTTATATTAAAATTCTTAACTCCCTCCCAGAAAAATATCACCAATTGATATTTTCTCTGCCCAAGATTCTAAACAATTTTCTGCACTGGTGAATTTAATAAAAATAATAATGCTAAGGTAAAATTACTCATTTCACACAATGGTTAAAGTTTGGATCGTAACTATTGTCTAAAATCTGAGCCATGGTGTCTTTGGTGGTATTAAAGCCAGTTTAATGAAACTGTTAATTTCATCCATCTGGTTTAGCATATGCATTTTTTTCTAGCCGGTCTGTAACTAAAAACATGTCTCGTTTGAGGAGATTAATTGTATAATGAGTAAACAAACAAGCAGAATGGGAAATTCCCACTTCTCCATTTCCTTTTTCCTTCCATACCAGACGCTAAGGAATAAAAGCTATAGCCGCCATCGCTTAAGCACGGCGTGGCTTATTTTACTCTTCCTTCATATCAGACGTTGTGTGCTGATTGTTAGAAGAGGCAAATGGGAGCCTCTGAGAAGATAACCGCCCACTTAAGGCCCATGATGAGCTGGAGCTGGTTTCTGATTGAGAATTCAAGAAGGAGAGAGGCAGCCTTGTTCCTTGTGAGAGAGAGATGGAGACATCAATAGGAAAGCCATTTTGAGCGCCGGGGCTTCTGAGTGGCAACATGCATTCAGAGTAGAAGTTTGAAAGAAGAGAGCAGAATAAAGAGGAACTATCGCGCCACTGTCATGAGGAGCCCTCTTCATCAACTTTACTGACTTAAAAAAAAAAAACACTCAGTGAGTTTCTCATTTGCATTCTGATCTGAGGTCCTGATGGGCTCCGATGCTTCAAGTGCTAGAGAGCAGGCGATGGAGTGCTCAAGGACAGCACCGTCCTTTCAGCACCCCGAACACTGGTTCCAGCCACACTGCGCCTCTTTCTCCTTCCTTCTAATACAATGGAAACGCTCTGGAAATAGGTGTTACTCTGTGTTGCTTAGGAGAAAATGACAAGAACAAAAAATTGTCTGAGCATGTTCACGACAGATGTGATTTCTTCCCTTGTTAATTTTATTTTTGGGTAGTGCTGAAGAGTGATCCAAGGGCCCCACATCTACCCCAGAACTCCATTCATCCTCATTTTCTAAATATTTACCTATGATTCAAAAACTCAGACCTTCCTTCCTTCCTTCTTTTTTTCCTTCCTTCCTTCCTTCCTTCCTTCCTTCCTTCCTTCCTTCCTTCCTTCCTTCCCCTCCTTCTCTTCCTCTCTTCTCCCTGTCTTCCTCTCCTCCATGAGTCCTTTCGGGATTGTTATTTTGGAGGGGGGGGTGGAAAAAATAGTCCATTTCGTTGTTTTCTTCTTCATAACCTCCGTATAAATGTATTTTAAAACCTAACAATACACCTTTCCAATTCCCAGTAATAAAGGCAATGTCTCTCCCACAGCCAAGCACAGCTCCTAAAAGAAGGGATGCCCTACCATTCCTGGGTCCCATAACCAAATTTCCATTGTGTCCATCCTCTGTATTTTAGGGTCTTCAAGCAGACAGTGGAATGGTTGGCAAAATCTAAATCAAAGTAGCATTCTGGTGCAACCGGCTCCCCTTCAGTGGTTTGTATGGAGACACTTCTCTAAATTATGCTCCAAAGCCTGGGGCAAGAGGCCCTGTAGAAACCAGGCAGATGGTGTCAGCCCTGGGAGAGAAGCCCAGGCTTGGACCTGGCCTCATCCCAGGACACCATTTATTGGCTTCCTCTAGACTTCCTCTAGGCACTGGCACCGGCAATATGAGCTTAGTGGTAACCCTGCAGAATGGAGGGAGAAGAGACCACCAGTAGTTCTGGTCTGGGGTAGATATCCCCAGGGGTACACAGCCATCACACCAGCCTCACACATCCCTGACTTTATGACACCTGGTCCTAACCATGGAGCCCTGTCTAATAGGATGTGAGCCTTTGAGGTCTTTTTTTTACTGTTTCCAGCCCTCAAGCCTACAGCCCAGGCCCAAGTGCCGTTCCACCTGGCACCTTACTGGTCCTGGTACCGAAGCACTCTTCAAAGGGCTTTTGACTTCAAACTACTCCATTTTGACAAGGATGGTGTGACAGGAGAATGCAGGAATGAAATGGACAGAATGACATTTAAATAATGAAAACCACATAGGCTAAATTCTACTGTTGTAGCATTGGGGGTGGGGAGCCCAAATGTTAACAGGGCTATCTCCATGCTCCAACAACTGCCATCTTCCTAGAGAATTCAATGCTCAGGAGACAGCGTTAAGGCTGGCCTATCCAAATGCCCTGCTGAAATCTCAGAGGATCTTGTATCAGATGCCACCCCAGCACCCTGCATGGTAGAAATTTAGGAACAGAGCAGGGATAGATTCCCCAGATCGAGCAAGGGAATCAGGATGCAGAACTCATCTCTGGCATGCCGGAGGAGGGGGACCCTGAGAGCATCTATATGCATCGCAGCTGGGTACCCCAGGAGTGCTGCCATCTTTAATTCAAAGGCTTGCAGACTCTGTGAGGTGAAGAGCAAGCCCTGTTATACATTGAAACTGAAGACACCATTGGGAACAGCTGAGCTTTACAGCATGTTAGCACATCAGCTGTCAACGTTTAGCAAGCCTCCCCCACAGCGCCCCCGGGCATTTGGCCTAGAGCTGTGTGTGGGCTGGTCCCACTCTCGGTGTCGTTGCCCCAGGGCCTAGCACAGTGCCAGGAGGAACTCAGTCTATGGGTTCCAAACTGGCTGTGCGTTGTACCTCAAGGACTATTTTACATCTGGGCGCCTGTACACCTCACCACTAGATTATAGCCCAAAAGCCCTTTGAAGAGTGCTTTGGTACCCTGACCAGGATGAGAGCCACATTCCCAAAATTCTTTGGTATGCATAGAACTGAAAAGATTCCAGTCTACTTTCACTAACTCTAGAGAGGGTCCACAGCTCCAGGGACCTGAGCGGTGTTTTACAATGACAAGATGGTAGCTCCCAAGAGGGAATAGGTTCATGACGAAAGAGGAAGGAGAGAAATACAGAAGGTAGAAGAGAGAACCCAGTGGACTCTGTCAGGCTGGACTGGAACGGTAGCTTTGCCAAAGCAGACCTCAAGGTTGGGTCTTCATCCTTCCTTCATTGATGCAGGGCCTCTGCCAAATATTCGAGGTTGGTAAGAACACCAATCCCTGGACACTGGGCGGCTCTTGGATTCTCAAGACGTTTTGAGGTGAGGATCTTCAAGACAGGAGGGAAAGCCGCTTGTGGTATTGGACACCTGGAATCCCCAGTGCTTGGGAAGCTGAGGCAGGAGCTTTCTATGAGTTTTGGGATAACCTGGACCACTAAGCCCTGTATCAAAATCAGACAGCAACTGAGAAGATAGCTTAGCTGGCAAAGTGCTTTTCGCAAAACCGCGAGGACTTGCATTCGATTCCCAGAACCCAAATTAAAAAGCTGGGCATGGTGGTGCATGCTTCTAATCCTAGAGCTGGGGAATTCCTAACCCTTGGGACTCACTGCCCAGTCAAACAAGCCTGCTTGGTGAGCTTCCAGGCTAGCGGGAGGGAGGCTCAGAAGATGAGGTGGATGGCGCCTGCGAGTGACCTCTGGCTTCACACACGTGTGTGCACATGTGCATGCATACCTCACACATACATGTGCGCAAACTCTCCATGAACAAGCATAACCACAAGCACAAACAAATAAAGGAGGACGAAGCCGGGCGGTGGTGGCGCACGCCTTTAATCCCAGCACTCGGGAGGCAGAGGCAGGCGGATTTTTGAGTTCAAGGACAGCCTGGTCTACAAAGTGAGTTCCAGGACAGCCAGGGCTATACAGAGAAACCCTGTCTCGAAAAACCAAAATAAATAAATAAATAAATAAATAAATAAATAAATAAACGAATGAATGAATAAATAAATAAATAAAGGAGGCCGAGGGACTGCCTCCATTATTCTAAACCAGTGGTTCTCAACCTTTCCAGTGCTGCAACCTTTTAATGCAGTCCCTCATGCGACATTCCCCCACCCAACCATAAAATCATTTTTGTTGCTGCTTCATAACTGTAATTTTGATACTGTTATGAATCACACTGTAAATATCTGAAATGCAGGCTACCTGCTATGTAACCCCCGTGAAAGGGTTACTCACGAGACCCACAGGTTGAGAATTGCTGCTCTAAGCTATGCAGTGGACGGAGACAAGCTAGCTCACCATTGAAATACAGGAAGGCAGCAATTGGGCAGCTGTACGTACAAGAGGGCATGAGAGGAGGAGCTGAGGATCTACAGAGATGGACGAAAGGCTGGAGGAGATGGGCTGAGTTGGGACGTAAAGGCTGCGTATCAAGAAGGAAGGAGAAAAATGAGCCGCATTCTTTGAATAATATGGGCAGGATCATGTGGAGGAAGAATTGGTCACAAAGCAGCTAGTAATGCTCTCAGAAGCTTTGCTGGCACTGTGGAGAAGAACCCCAAGCACAAACTGAGCTCTTGGATGTTCTGTGCTACCCTGCACAAGCCGTCCCCTGAGGAGATCAGAAAGGCATACAGAAGATCCAACAGCCCTAAGTCAAAGCAGTCCATCCGCACAGGCCTGTCCCTCACACCCACATGGCCGTTTTCTGCCCATGAAGTTCTTTCCTAGACAAGCATCACATTCTGGATTCTGATAAAAACCAGACTCTCCGCAGTATGTAAAATGCTGCATAAAGCTTATCACCCTGCATGATCGTAATGGTGGCTAGCATCAAAATAAGTGGGAAGTAAGTGTTGGTTAGGATTGGATAAACTGAATTCCTTGTGTGCACTGTTAGTAGGAACAGAAAATAGTACGACCATTGTGAAAACTATAGAGGTTCCTCAAAAGGCTAAGCAGAATGTCCACGTGATCCAGGAATCCTACTGCTGGATACACAGCTCAAAACACTGAGAGCAAACATAGCTGAAGAAAGGCACTTGAATCCCCACATTCAAAGCAGCATCCCTCCCAATGGACAAGGAGTCGGAGGGACCCAAGTGTCCATCAGTGCATGAATGGATATGTCAAACATGGCCAGGACACACAGTGCAGTGCTCATCGTTAAGAAGGGAAGGGGATTTTGATGCATACTATGCCATGGGTGAGGATATCGTGTTAAGAGCAATAAACCAATAACCAAAAGTTGGATGGTTCTACATCTGGGGACCATTTGAAATAGTGACGCTCGAAGTAACAGAGTAGAGTGGTGGTTTTCAGGCTCTGGGGCACACAGATGGGAATCTTTTTAGAACAAGTGTATAATTTCAGTTTTTCAATATAGGAAGAGTGTTGGTGATCTGATGCATAGCATGCAAGCACTGCTAACAATACTGAGCTGTGCGATAAAGAAACGGTCAAAATGACAGTTCTTATATTAAGCATATTGGCACAGCAGCCCTCAAAGGGTTAAGGTATAACAGCAGCTGAGCCCTCTAGGTGGGGACATACATACTCTATGTTCATTTCATTTGCCGATGCAACGGAAGCTTCGCCACCCCTGCAAAGTTTCCTCTCTCCTTTGGACTGCTGGCTTTGATGGGGAGCAGATGTGCCGTCTGAGATCTCAGTGTGTTTGTAGAGAGGGGCGGGGATCACTCTCAAGTCTGAGATGTGTATGTGCATTGGCTCAGCAGCAGAAGGTTGGCCATATACATGAGGAGATGCTTCCAAGGAAAAAGGAATCAGAAATGTCATTGTCCTGTCATCTTCTCTGTTTAGAAAAGAAAATAGAGAGCTGGAGGGATTGCTCAATGGTTAGGGACACTGACTGCTCTTCCAGAGGACCTGGGTTTGATTCCCAGCACCTAGTGGTGGCTCACAGATGTCCATAACTTCAGTTCCAGGGGATCCAATGCCCTCTTCTGACCTCCCTGGGTACCAGGCATGGATGTGATATCCATGTATGTAGGCAACACACACACACACACACACACACACACACACACACACAAAGAATAAGAATAAACAGGGATAGTAATTCTATAAACTAATTTCTCTGAACACATAAAGGAACCTGTTATTTATCTTTTCCTTTGGCCCGACTAACTCTTGTTAAAACACGGCCTTGCTGGGCATGTGACTCAGTGCTGGCATGTTTGCTTAGCACACACAGGCTCTGGGATCAAACGCCAGTGTAAGAAAATAAAAACATCTTGGCTAATCAAAACCCGGGCAGGCAAGAGGGCTCAGGGGGTAAGGTAATTGGAGTTGGCTCCCTAGAGCCCATGTTAAAGGTGGAAGGGAGCGTCTCATCTCACCAAGTTGTTTTCTGACCTCCACATGTGCACCTGTGTCCTGGACAGCCACAAACACACAGCATTCACATGCAGAGAGAAAAACAAATGAACAGCCTTTCCTTATTCTTTGTTCTGTTATGGTTCATGGAGGGCACTCAGCCCATACCTGTTTCATGAATAAAGGGATGAACGATTGCAAATGAGTTAAGAATACACTCGGCAGAGGCCTTATCTCTGGTGCCTATTCCAGTCCTACAGCAAGAGATACAAGCGCGGAGCATCTGCCACGCAAGTCCATTTTCATAGCTTTTCTCAGATGTGGGAAATGCCATGATATGCATATGTATTCATGTGCTTTGTATTACTGTAAGTGAAATTCTTGGGGGGGTGGTATTTTTTTTTCTTTTTTGAAAAGATGTTTGATTCAAGGCAGGGCTCTGGAAGCTCAAAGGTGTGTTGCTAGCATGAACTTGGTCCTGGGGGGGTGTGGGTGTCATCTCACAGTGGGAGCATGTGTAAGTGAAAGATTTCACCTGGCCAAACAGGAGTGGAGGGAGAGAGTCCCTGTCTGGCCTTACTCTTACAGTAACTTGACCTCTTTAAAGGTCAGGGGTCCCATGAGAACAGCCATGATCCCTTCTGAGAGTCGGACCTGTAGTGTCTGAGAGACACGGGAGTGCCGCATACATATGTATGCACATGTGTGGAAACCAAAGGTGCTTTGATTTCTCCTGGCCTTAAATCTGAGACTGTGACATTCACCAAACCTGGACGTCACCAATTCAGCAAGACTATGTGACCAGCCAGCCTCTTGGATTCTCTTGTCTCTGCCTCTCCAGCACCTGCGTTACAGCCATGCATCGCCTCATCTGGGTGGTAGGAATGTAAACCCAGCTCCTCATGCTTGTCCAGCCACTTTCCCAGGCTCTGACTCTCATCTCTCCAACCTTCCCTTTCTTCCCACAATGCCACACTAGTGACCAAGCTTCTAACACATGAACTCTTGGTGGACAAGCCACATCCAAACCACAGTGGAGGGATGTCTAATCTAGTCCACTGCTCAGTGCAGCAAGATGTGCCAGGACCACAGTACAGAGAGAACGCAGACGCACTTTTTACAAATGAGTCTGGGGCTAGCCAGACATGCAGACTAGCAGAAGGATGACCGTGTCAGAAGTGGTATTCCAAAAAACCAGATACACAGGCATACGGGACCAGAGCAAAGGCCCATGAGATATGTAAACTGATTTTCTACCTTCAATTTTCAAAATCAAGTTTTCTGCATTTTTCTTGACCTTGTTAGGAAGCTGGGTATGAGATATGACACCAGTTTCTCTCTCTTGGGTTAGCCGGGTGATGCTATTATAGACCCAAGCAAGAACACCATACTATGAGAGAAGAATTTCATGATATGTGTATCAGGTTGCTGCAGGTGGCTTCTGGGCCCTTCCAATGCAACCTAGAAAAGCGGAAGCCTCCTACAAAATAGGGCACCAGCTCCAGTAATATACTTTCCTTTCTGCTCCTGAGTCCCCCTGCTCTGAGAGACAGTTGGGGATAAGAAGGGGCTGTGTGCCATGAGGAGGCCAAGGCCACGGTTAGGGAGAGGCACAGAGCCTGGGGGCATTACTTCCTGATGATCTCATTTAGCCTGAATTCTTCATTTGACTGGCAAGTCTGGCACAGTAAGTCCTAATGTTGAACATCTGGCTTTGGGGGTGGTGGGACTCAGTTCTGATTTCCACCAGTTCCACAGCCTGGCCTTGGCCCGTGGGACGTGCTAGATCTAGCTTGTCCTGCAAGCTCGTGACTTGAGTTTCTCATTTGATTCTATTTCCAGGCCTCCGTGGAGAATAAAATAGTCTTAGATTCAAACAAAACAAAACCTTGAGCTGTAAAAATAACATGAAAACATTTGTATTGAGAGTATTTTTTTTTTAAAAAGAACGTATTGGGAAAATGACTGGATTCTCCCCCACAGCAGTGAAACTATATTTAACTATGACCAGAAATCACAGACACGAGTTTTGGTAGATGTGGTAGGGAAGTTCCATTTAAACTTCTCAATGTTCTATATGCACCCTATCCTTAGATCTTTTTAGGTATGGGGCAACCCCACCATTCTCATAGGGGCTCAGGGAAAATCTGGGCTGTCTCTTCTCAATCATAGTAGCAGTTGGGGTGAGTGGGTTTCCTGGGGACACAGAGATTGGTCAATGTCTAGTGGTGTCTTGGAGGAGAGGAGTGGGCACAGTTAGTATTAATGGGTAGAGAGGAACATACTGCAGATGTTCACAGGAGGTCCCCAAAACAAAGACCCTTGCAGCCCAAAGGAGTACAGCATTGAAGAAGAGAGACATTTCTCCAAAGGGCTGCATCCTGAATGATTTTTCTTCAGTGTTCCCTCTAGGCAGGTGCTCCACCACTTAACTACATCCCCACTCCCACCCACAGTGTTTCATATACATGTCAGCTCACTGAACCAGGAAGAAAGGATTGCCCCAGGAGGCTTCCACTACCTCCTCCTCCTTCCTCCTCTTCTTCCTCCTCTTCCTCCTCCACTACCACTACCTTCACCCCCACCATCACCATCTCCACTATCACTATCACCATCAACACCAAGACCCCGTACCCTATCACCACCATCAACACCATCACCGCCACCTCCACCACCATCAACACCATCACCATCAACACCACCACTGCCACCCCCACTCCGCTGTGTAGACGAGGAAACCAGGGCTCAGCGAAAACAAGTACTTGCTTAAGATCACACACTAACTGAGTGTTCAATGCAGTGGAAGCAGGTCACCCAGCTCCAGAGACCACGGTGTCACAGAGCGTACTCTTCAGATCACCTTGCAGTCACGGGTGCTGCGGGGACACCTTTGTCATATCCCTTGGCTCTGTCTCCATCACTCTGTCCTACTCAGACCTCCTCCCTTTCTTCCAGAACTTTGTAATCCTTCCCTGCTGCACACTCTTCTAGCTCCACCTCCCTGTCCCCAACTGCCATCATCGTAACAACAGAGACTCCTCTGGTTACACTCTGCCTACAGCCTGAAACCCTCTAACTAGTTGCAGGCCCCTAAGAGGGAAAGGCACACAGATTACAGCCAGCAACTAAGCTTTGGCTGAGCCCCTTGGTCACCACTGGCTTCCCGTCCCTTATCTGTCCCTCCTCCCTGCCTCTGCCCTGTCTCCAGTGCCCACTCCTGCTTCTCTTATTTGGTAAACTCCTTAAAAAGCAGTTACAATGTCTCCTCCTCCTGGAAGCCCTTCTGGGACACTCAAGTCTAGAAGCAGCCACTCCTCTCTCTCTGTGCCTTCACTTCCATGGCTTTTATTAAAACGATTTACAATTTATCTTTTTTTAAAAGCCCATCACTCAAGAGTGGGGAACCTCCTGCCATCTCACTGACTGAGCCTTTCCTTAGTCAATATTAAAGAAGAGAAGATCAAATATCCTGTACAGCTTGAATTCTTCCAGGATGGGCAGGGTCAGCGTATAAAGAAGGTCCACGCCTTGGGACAGGGCCATTCGCAGAAGGTCATTCTCCTGTTTCCTCTGCTCAAAGGGCTTGGTTCCCAAACCAGGAACACAATGAGTCTTTTGATCCCTTGACACACGTACCTGCTCCGTGTGCTTCCCCTTGTGACCAGCTCCTCTTTCTACCAGGCATGGCTTCAAGAATGTCCTGGAGGCCCTACAGTGTGTACTTAACTAAGCAAATACACTAAGCGTTGGGCCTAAGAGGAAGCCATCAGTGTCCAGGAAGAACCTTCAAATCTGAAATGACACTGAAATGTCAAATCAGGAGGCTCAAGTTCAATGCCTAAGGGTTAGATGACATCTAATCGTCTATGACAGTACATGGTAGGAGGCGAAAACCAGAGAAGAGGGACCTTGGGCAGACAGAAAATGCCTGGTCCTGGCCTTCCCTCTGAGATCGCTTACTATAGGAACAGGTCCAGGGCAGCTGCATCTTTGATTTTTTTTTTCCAAGTAAAGCTAGAAATTTGCATTTTTCTGAAAGTTTTTAGATACCGATAATGAAATTCTTTTCAAATACACAGAAAGGCATTTTGCAAACTAACTCCATTTGGAGGCCAACTCTGGCGGCGGCCTGTCTGTTATGCAGCCCTGGCTTTAGATAAAGCATCGCTTGAGTGATCCCTAAATTTAAGTTTTTGGAAATGCGCAGATATATTCAGCACTGTGGACACACAAGGGCAGAATTTAAATCTGAAATTAAACTAGAACACAAGGGTTAAAAATAACATTAAGGCATAAATCACCAAGGGAGAGTTGAGTAGACAGAAAAGCAGGGTGCCTTTCTAGCTAGCTCCAACCCCCAGGCAGAGGCTCAGTTACCTGTCAGTAGGTCCATCTGCAGCAGGCTCTGGAACAAGCTGGGGTGCCTGTCTCTCAGCTCCTTCTCCCAGGGCAAGCCTCTGCACGTCTCCGCTCTCCCATACTTGCGCTTGAGGTCCAGGTAGGAGTTATGGAAGTCACCTACATGGAAGCAGGAGACATCACTCCCTCAGGAGCGGCAATGACCTTATCCCTCTAAAAGCTGTCCTTCCTAAGGGGAACTTGGAATGGGAGGGCAGGCTTAATATTTCTGGATTTGGCTTGGATCTTTCGGGGATTTGAAACCGGCCATGACACCTCTGCCTTGGGGGCAGCATTTGGAAGCAAGTCCAAGAGAAACACGCCAAGGATGCTGATGGCTGTTGCTTAATTCTACGGAATGAGCAGCTGGCCTCTGACTTGCCCCCAGGAGGCCAATAATCTAGGCCATTTTTTTCTGGCTTGTGTGTTGAAGAACAAGGCCCCAGAGCCCCCAAGGAGATGAGGCAGTTGAAGACTTTAGGCATCTCCCTGATGCCACCAAACAGGTTGGCTCAGTTTGTAAACTATTTGCAAGCATGAGGGCCTGAGTTCCGTGGCTGGCTTTTTGACTCAAGGTCTCACTCCCGGTGCTGTGTGGATGATCCAAATGAGTTTCCTCTTTGGGACATTACTATTCCTGTGTGCCTGCCCCCTCTCCTGACAGCATCTTTGTCTCGGTATGATTCAGCAAGCATTAAGCGCAGCTGGAGATTAGGAGAATGTATTCTTTTACATTTTCTATACCTGCATGTATATGGTGAGGGGGCACACATGTGTGGGCATGCATGCATATACATGTGCACATGCATAGAGAGGCCAGGGGACAACTTTTGGTGTGTGTCATTCCCAGAAACATCATTTAGCCTTTGAGGTGTAGTTCCTCATTGTCCTGGAGCTAGCCCAGCTAGCCGTCAGTGAGGCTAGCCTGGCTGACCAGCAAGCCCTAGTCTCCATCTCCTCAGCTCTGGGATTCCGGGTGAGTGACATCATATCCAGCCTTTTTATACAAGTTCTTGGCACAGAACTCAGGCCCTTATGCTTGCAAATAGTTTACAAACTGAGCCATCTCAGTGCGAGATCATCTGTTACATGGCTCAAGTGGAGGTCAAAGGGCAACTCTGAGAAGTCAGTTCTCTTTATCCATTATACAGATGCCAGGGATTGAATTGAGGCTGGTAGTAGGTGCCTTTACGTACCTAGTTACCTCTCCAGCCTGATTTGAGATTGACCAGCCACCCACTCCTACCACTACATGACCCCGTCAGACTGAGGCATGACTTTGGTCCATCTATGGTCTCCTCCTTCCCTAGCCTGGAACTGGAAGCTCCCCTGGGGGTGGGGGGCATGAGCTAGCTGTGCAAGGCAAGATTGAGATACTGAACTAGCTCTTGATGATGACAAACACCCCGCAGGAATTTATCTTCCAGAAGGAACATATGTGACTAACTGTCATGTCACCACATCAAACATGGAGATCTAAAGCACAGAAAAATGTACAAGTTCTAAATCTGTACTGGGACCCTAGGAGACCAGACAGGACTCATCTCTGTCCACACCCTGGGTGAGAAAGGAGAGTCTGGGCCATGTGAGCCCTGTGAATGCAGTCTGTTTGAGATTTGTTCCTTCTGCCGAATTTGCTGGTGCCTCCCTGAGCTGATCTGAGGATTTAAGAATAAAACAGGGCCCCAGACAGCAAAGTCACTGTTCAGATATTAATGGTCCAAAACAAAAGCACACTGATGTGTACAATAATTTCTAGTGATTAATTTATATTTTCCAATGCCCTTTCCTTTCTTTTCTTTTCTTTTCTTTTCTTTTCTTTTCTTTTCTTTTCTTTTCTTTTCTTTTCTTTTCTTTTCTTTTCTTTTCTTTTCGACATGCCTTTTAGGTAGAAAGAACACCAGGCAAGGTTCATTTGTATTCTTAAACAAGATCGATCAGGTATGGCGGGAGCTTCCACTGGTTTCCGTTCATGGTGGTTGCTGGTGCTTTGGGGAGTTGGGTGGGGTAAGGATCGAGGCGGAATGCACACTCTGGTCCCCATCTGTCTTTGGAAGCCTTGAGGAACACCTGATCCTGTTGGTATCTGGGCTGAGCATATCATGGGATATGTTTCTATTTTAGTTCCCCCACCCCAAGCAAAGCTAAACATGTCAATGCAAATGCAGAACTTAAAAATGCCCTCCAGAGCCAGGCGTGGTGGCACACACCTTTAATCCCAGCACTTGGGAGGCAGAGGCAGGCGGATTTCTGAGTTCGAGGCCAACCTGGTCTACAGAGTGAGTTCCAGGACAGCCAGGGCTACTCAGAGAAACCCTGTCTCGAAAAAAACCAAACAAAAAAGAAAAAAAAGCCCTCCAGAGAGCTAGAGAAAGTACCCAAGGATCTGAAGGGGTTTGCAACCATATAGGTGGAACAACAATATGAACTAACCAGTACCCCCAGAGCTCGTGTCTCTAGCTGCATATGTAGCAGAAGATGGCCTAGTTGGCCATCATTGGAAAGAGAGGCCCCTTGGTCATACAAACTTTATATGCCCCAGTACAGGGGTACGCCATGGCCAAGATGTGGGAGTGGGTGGGTAGGGGAGCAGGGCGGGGGATGGGGGAGGGTATAGGGGACTTTCGGGATAGCATTTGAAATGTAAATGAAGAAAATATCTAATAAAAATTGGAAAAAAATGCCCTCCTGAGCTCTGTACTTACACGTCTCTCGCCTCTCATCCCCAACCTGGACTGTTGCAGCATATGAGGATATTATGTCCTGGACCTCAGTACACCGCTCATAATATAGCTTGATTTGTTCAGCCAGTTCCTTCTCAAGGAAAGGGTTAAGAACCTGCAAGAGGGTAAGAAATTGCATGAACTTCAGTTGTCATCAAATGTCCTCTGGCTAGTACCTATGGAGTTGTGTTCAGCTGTCTGAGGTCCCTCAATGACATCCAAGGCTACCATCCCACCTGGATATGCAAACCAGTGCCCTTTGGATCAATTCGAGGCATGCCAGTCCAGCGTCTTGTGTGCTGCCTTCTCATCTGCAAAGCTTCTTCCACATCAGTGGAGACCTGTCCCCCTCCAAGTGTAGTCCCTAGAAAACTGCACTCATCTCCATTTCTGATTGCTAATCCTACCCAAGCTGTGCCCACCACCTGAGGCCCTCCTTTTGTTTCCTTCTACTTTGTAGCGGCCTCAGCCTGCAGGAGCCAATGAAGGGCCATTGCTCCAAAGCACAACTCCCTACAGCATTAACAGTGGCCAGATGTACCCTTGCGCCTCGGTGAGCCCATGCTTGTGGAAATTAACTTGTGTCATGTGACCTAGTAAGTGAACTGGGCCAAAGTCCCAGAGAGCAAGCCCCTTGGGACCGGGGGACTTAATCTTAACTCTGTGTTTTCAACTGTATGTCTGGACCCAAGAGAGGCTCAGGAGATGGGCTCGCTGGGTCATAACCAGCAGTGGGTTTTTTTTTTTGTTGTTGTTGTTTTGTTTTGTTTTGTTTTGTTTTTTTACAAAAGGATCCAAAACTTCAGAGCACATTAGAGGAGACGGAGGAGGTATTCTTAGTAAAATCATTTTTATTTTCATATGTGGAATACACGGATGTATGTGTGTGTGCTGTTCATTCTATTAACTAGAGTATCTTCAAAACATCGTTTAAAGCTGGGTCTGTTGACATCCACCTGTAATCACAACTAGTCAGTAACCTAAGGCAAGAAGATGAAAAGTTCAAAGCGTGTCTGAACTCCAAAGTGAGTTCAAGGCTAGCCTGGACAACTTTGTGAAAAACCTGTCTCCCCCCTCCCTCCACACCCCCCCCCAAAGTTTTAAAACATGTTTTTAAGAAAGGAAAGAGTCTAAAGCTGAAAGAAACTTCAATGGTGTTTGAGCCCCAATACCAAAAAATATTTTTATTTTGTTTTTGTGAGACAGGGTTTCCTATGTCCCAGGCTGGCATCCAACTTCATCTTGAGCTCTTGATCATTTTGCCCCAACCTGCCAACCACTTGGCATTAACGGTGTGCACCACCATTACATGCCAGAGCAGTGAAATGTTTGAAGCTCAGCCTAACCCATCTTCTCGCTTCTCCTCTCTGTCCCAATCTACCCATCTTCTCGCTTCTCCTCTCTGCCCCGGTCTGGCATGCAGTAGGCACTCTGAAGCATTTACTGCTCAAGTAGATCCATGAATTTTTCTTTTCCTGGTTATCTCAAAGGGAGGGAGGGAGGGAGTCAGGCCTCTTATTTGTTCTTGGGTCTTTGCCTGGACTCCACAGGGTCAAGGGAATGAGAGGACAGCTCCCTGTCAGGCATCTGGTGGGGGTCCTCCATCTCCTTAGCAGGGATGAGAAGACCCTGTTCTGAGGCTGTGTGGTAGGGACCTAGGAGTCCTCTACTGAAATGGCTGCAGTGGTCCTCCGTGGGCACATTAGGATGTGTGTCCTGGGTACAGTAAATTGCCTCAGGGTCCAAAGCCCTCCTGAATATGGCTCTCTGTGGCCTGCCCATCCCAGCATGAGCTGAGGCAGGGCTTCTGTGAGGATGAGTGAAAGATTGGCTGGCACGGGGCTTTAATTTGCTGGAGTATTGCTTCTTCTGATACTTTAAATAATAGCGTAGAAAAGGAGCTTTACCAAATAACTAAGATTCTCTCCTTTCATTAGCTTAATCACTGGATAGGCAACAGCCTGATAAAAATCTACTCTATAATTAAGCTAGTAGTTATTAAAACAGAGGAAGTAAATGGTTCCCATTTTATGAGTACTAAATGAACCGCACGGTAACAGAAATCTATTATTGGCCTGGCTCAGGGGAAGCCTCAATATTAATTATGTTTGGTGGCTGAGCCCACGCATGGTTCAGTCCGCTTGGGTAAATCTTTTGTTTACACTGTGTTTCCTGCTCCCAGTGGCCCACTGTCACACACACACACACACACACACACACACACACACACACACACACTCCTGGCAAACTTCTTGATCCCCCAAGGCTCACCTGTGCCGGGTGTAGGCTGCGGAGGCGATAGTATTTCACCGGTCCAAAAAACCCTTCGATGCCGGCCACATATCTGCTCCCTCCAATAATGAAGTAGCCAGCTGTGTCGTTATAATAGAAGTCTTCATGGAAGCTAGAGAGGAGTACAAAAGATTGAGGCAGCCCTGGGGACTGGGACCTGGTTATCTTCAAAGAGACTCTGTCACGGACATCCCCAGACTCCTTGACCTAACTCAAGTTGCCACAGGCCTCTCAGTCTGGTTTGCAGCAGATAAGCCCGATGCAGGGTCAGGTGGCCCTGGACGAGATAGATCCTTGCTCTGCTACAGCAGCTGTGTCAACTTGTCCCAGCCGTATAAGCCCTAAAGGCTATATTGTCCTTTGTACAATGATAGTTCCCCACTTAGTGAACCGTTAGGATTTGATGTACTGTGGTCCCAGGTAAGCACCTAATATCTACTACTGTTTGTGATACTGTTTAGATTCGGCGGGGTGGAAATATTGGGAAATATTTGTTCTAAAAGGCAAGCAGAAAGCAGATTAAGGAGAAACTTAAAATTTAAGCTGTTTGATTAAGGATGAGGAGTTAAATTCATTGAGCACGAGGTATCTACGGCAAAGGCCAAAGGTCACGGCCAGATACAAGAGGGCAGCAGCAGGTGATGTGCCTGCCACGTGTCCAGATTGCTGGGAGGGGCTGGGAGCATCAGGAAGGGGACAGGGATGAAACAGGTGCTGTATATAAAGGGCACAAAGGTGCTTCTTGCAGTGTTCTTTGTATTCAAGATTGGAAAACCCCAGGTGTCTACCCATGAGGGATGGCCAGCTTCAGGCACAACTTTATTTACTATGTAAATTGTAAAGGTGGCAAACCTGGAGAAAAAAAAAAAAGTGCTACTAAGTTTAAAAATGAAGACGTGGGGGCTAGGAAGGCAGCTCACTTGGTACATACACAAAGCCCCGGGTTTGCACCTTAGTACCGTATAAACCAGGTATATTCTAAAACCCCAGCATTCAAGAGGAAGAGGAAGGAGGGTGAGAAACTCAAGGTCGCCCTCAGCTACTGTAAGTTCAAGGCCAATGTAAGCCACAAGAAACTCTGTATGTGTGTGTGCGCGCACACGCACTCGTGGGGGGTGGGAGAGAGAGAGAGAGAGAGAGAGAGAGAGAGAGAGAGAGAGAGAGAGAGAGAGAAGAAGAAGAAGAAGGAGGAGGAGGAGGAGGAGGAGGAGGAGGGAGAGAGAAAGAGAGAGAGAGAAGAGTTTGTTTCTATCTGTATAGAAACAGTAAGCAGATATTTTTGTATTTGCACAAACTGTGAAATATATTCAATAAACTAATGAAACTATTTTCTCATAGGGTGCGAGGTAGAGGCTGGAGTATATCCGGAGAGCTGGAAGCAAGGTTCGGCTATATCTTTGTTTTTTCACTCTTTTCTCTTCCTTAGTGTTGATTTGAAAAAAACACGCATACTCATTACCTATTTTGAAACCAAACTAGGACCAGGAGACCATGTGACCAGAGCATATGTGAACAGCAGGGTAGGTAAGACTTGGGACAAGTCAAGTGAGAAGCCAGGCAAAGAGGAGAGAGCCATGGGCAGAGAGGGCAGATGGAAAGCCAAGAAGAGAGAACAAAATGACAGGCAGGCTGCCAGAAGCCAGGGAGCCGAGGAAGTCAGAAGCCAGTGGGACAGCAAGCTCCTGACAGGTGGCTCAGGGGAGCCAAGGCAGCCCGGGGTTATTCCAGGACAGAGATGAACTGACTGCCTCTGAACATAGAGCTAGACCTATAGGTAGACCTCCCTAGCAGGTCTACCTGGTCAGGGAGGGGCTGGAGAGCATGGGAATTGGGCTCCTGTGTGTGTGTGAGTGTGTGTGTGTGTGTGTGTGTGTGTGTGTATACCACTGCCACAAGAAATGAATTCACTTAAGCACATGCAACACCTACAGAAGAGAAGGCCTTCCTTCTCTTTCTTTTATCTTTTCAGAGTCTCAGCCTCAATGGACTAGGGTAGGTGAAGTTCTCTCTCTCTCTCTCTCTCTCTGTCTCTGTCTCTCTCTCTCTCTCTCTCTCTCTCTCTCTCTCTCTCTCATTTTCTCTCCCTCCCCTCCCCCTCTCCTTCCTTTTTATCAAGAGAGACCACAAAGTTATTAACTGTAATTGCAGAACAGACCCTGTTTTTCAGGACCTTGGAGAGACTAGAAGGTCCTAACTCTCCTGAGATGAGAGTGCTTGGTGCTGAATGGATGAGCAGCTATATTCTGAATCCGTCTGCTTGAGGTCCCCAGCTCCCTGCAACTCTATTGGTGCTCACGATAGGCTAGGGGTGCTCCCTAGTAGAGGCTGTCTGGAGCCCTCATCCCTCCTCCCCTTAAACATGAAAATAACAGTGTCTATTTATAGTGTTGTTGTGAGGGTTGACAGGACTACTGGTTGAATGGCCAAACGCTTCAAAATGTTGCAGATTTCAGAGGGCTTGGGATATTCCAGTCTGTGTACAAACACAACTGGTTGAACATCCAGAATGAGGAAACTTAGAAGTCCCCAATTCTCTGAAATCAGAAATGTCTTGAACATCTAAAACGCTCTAAAATCTGATGTGGTACCCAGACATTGCCTGACTCGGAACATTTAGGTTTTAGATTTGTGGATCCCCAACAGTTAATACATGAAGTAGTTAGGACAGTGTGGGGCGGGCACAGGGTGGATGTCATGGCTGTTGGCTACAGGTGTGAATTCTCATCTCACTGCAGGACATCAGATCCCACCATCTGAGGCACACGCTCGCTAAGATGTATTCATTTCTAGATAAAACACTGCCAGCTCTATGTTCATTGTAGTCCTGGTATGGGCCTCAGTATGTAATCTATTAAAATAGAACTGGGGGAAAAGACAGTTCCTTCCATTATAGAGCAAGTTAAGCTTGGGTCTGTAACTCCAGCTACTCAGGAAGATGAGTTAGAAGGACCAAAAGTTCAAGGCTGTCCTAGACAACATTGTGAGACTCTGTCTCAAAATAAAACAACAAAGGCTCATGGTAGAGTGTGGGCCTGGCATGCAAGACCCTGTATATGCAATCTCTAGTCACACACACACACACACACACACACAACCAAAAACCCATACTCATATGCAAATTCATCACTACTTTGAGTAGATTCAATAAAGGGAAGTTATTTTAGTGGTGGAATTATAATAAATAATTATGAAAGTCTGAAGAAGTCTACAAGAGCTTGAGACTCAAACTGTTTTACAAGTGTCTTCTTTCTTTCCTCCTGTTTGGGAAGGGAGAAAACAAATTGTGTGTGTTTTCTGCAAAAAAAAAGATAATAGCAAACTCCAGTTTTCAGAGCAGAGGAAGGCCCTGTTTAGAAAGTTTGATGCAAACTTTTACAGCAGCTCCCAATCATAGTCCTTATTCACTCAGGGGCTGCGGCCCCCAAACCCCTCGTGATGACTACTGAAACCTTTTACTGCTCCAAACTCCACCCGTGCTGGCTTCCTGCCCCTGTTATCTTCACACCTATGATGAGCTTTAATTAATAAAGTCCACACAGCAAAGGACAAAGAAGAGCAATTTGGGCTGCGTACTATGATGAGCATATGCAAATGTGGCCTCCCCTGGAAGTCTCTCCGCATACTATGTGCTCATCCCTTCTGTGTGAGTGAGATGATGCTTTGGAGAAGCGTCTAACAGCTCCTCCGGGAGTCTCCGTTTCCAGCATCACTACTCTTGTGCTTTGGGAAATGCTTAAGTGGAGAGAGGAGAATATGAACGCTGGTGTCTCGACAGGATATCTGAAGACCCAGCTCTGTGACGGGCAGGTAACACCCACTGCCTGGATGCACATCCGAGGACCATGCACAGCACAAAAGCCTTCATCCCGCTATACAGAACAGCATGCACTTTAAAATGCAAACAGTGTTTACTTCCGAGATTTTCTATTTAATAGTTTTGGGCCTCTGCTGACTGCGCATAAGAAAAACCACGGAAAGTGAATGGGAGCTACTGTATTTTTTAGTTAGCGTAAGATGCTTAAGGCAAAGGCCCTTGCTTTTCCTGGTTCCTTTTCTTTCCCCACCCAATAACAAATTACTCGGTCTCTATGTCACTGCCCAGTAACTTTTGAACTGTCATCATTATCAACCACCATCGATACATCTATCTTGGTCTCCATTTGCATCTCTACAGTATGTCTCCACATTTTTTCTCCTCTGAATTTCTCAGCATTTGTACAACATTGTAAGAGAACCCTGTACTGCGCACAGTTTGACGGTCATCAATTTCCCTGCCGTGAAGTCTGAGCTAGACTCTTCCAGAGTTCGGACTAGTCTCTCTGGAAAACCCCAGACACTCTGGCAAACTGTCTTTCCTCTTATCTGGACATAAAGGGCCCTGGTTTATTACCAAGAGCACCGGAGCCCAGGAGATTGACCGACATTTTCAGATAGGCCCTGCTCAGAATTAGGAGATAACCAGACTCGCAGTTTTCTTTTTCTAGAAGAGACTTGAGGACTCTTCACCTCTGGTGATTGTTTCTGTCTGGGGTCAATTCCTCACGACCTAATCTAAGTTCTGAGTCTCTCAAGCCACTTTATCCATTTCTTTCTAGATTTCTGATAGCTGGTAACTTTTAATTTATTTGTGAATTTTTTTTTCTACTGAACAATTCTCCTTTATTGGATCCCCCCCCCCCGCCCCCAGTTTCCTGGAAGTAGAGATGGAATTCCCTTTTTTTAATCTTCTCCCATCCTTAGAATCAAACCCTGTGTCGGGAATGTGAATTATGCTCAATAAGTATGAGATGGACAGACAGACAGATGCATGGACAGATGGATGTAACCAGAAGGTATTCCTGTCACCAAAAGTCACTTATAGGCACTTACTTTGCCAGCACAAGTTGCTGAACACTTCATTTCTGTTCCTGTCATACTGCCCTAACCTTCATAGGATAAAGTCAATACTACATTTACATTTCAAGAGCAGACAAGAGGGCTAGCAGGGCGTCCTTACAATATTCACAACCCAACCAGGAAGCCTGCAAGGTGATGCTGTTCGTTTCCATGGCTTGCATCACTGTAAAAGTAGGGCTCTGGTTTAAATTCCAGATTGGCAATGAAGAGTACTCAGGGCTGGGGCTAGTAGGACGAGGTATCACTTGTTCGGTGCTCTACCTGGGATACTGAACTGGTTCAAACCTCCTCATCAGTCCTGGTCCATGTTCATATCGGCCCTGTGTTTATAGAAGTCTGTTCATAGATTTATTTTGCGTTCACTTTTTAAAAAAATATTGAATCAAAATGTCTTTTTCTTATCACTCTTGAGCTGAGTTGCTTCCCTACCTCAACATCACCAGTGAGGGCTCCCAATCTACAGGACCAGCTTTATCCAAAAAAGACACCGCAAAGAGGCAGCCATACAGGGAGCGTGGCCTTGCTAACACCACAGATGCTGGAGAACGGAGAAGATGAAGTTCTGTTGCCACAGCCCCTCTTGTTTTTGGTACTGGGTTCTGGCTAGCACTGAGCTGCTGTCACTCCGATGATGTGGTGGCATATGAGGAATACCGCCCCTCATTCCCTCACACTGTGACCTGTCTACATTCATTTGTGTTGGCCTCTGGGATTTGGAGTTTTGTAGAAAAAGGAAGCCGTCATGTGAGAAATGAAAAAGGTACCTTTGAAATTGTTAAAAATGCCCTGGGGCTGGAGTGGGTGGGGCCTGAGAGTAGGGGAGTACTACTCAACTTACATCTTGAGATAACCCTTAATATCTAGGGCTCACTGCACAGAACAGATTTCCAAAGGAGCCTCAGATCCTGCCGGACTTCTCTATCCCTTGATTTAGTCACAGTAGCAACTTCCATAAAGAAAACATACCTGTGTTGGATGCCTCCGACTTTGGCGCACTTTAAGACTTCTGCTTCGTCCCTAGCCTCGTTCTCTACGATTCCATACAGCTACGGATCCACCCTTGACCTTGTGGTAGCTAAGCGATGATACATCTTTAGCCTTTCTAGAAAACCCTAATCCTTTCACACACACACACACACACACACACACACACACACACACACACACAGCAAAACCAAAACCAAACCAAAACCAAGAATTGCTGTAAACTCCTGGAGCCTCCTAGAAATCTGTGAGATTTACATTCAACAGAATGGTTGAAGAAGCCTGTGGCTTCTCTTCCCACCGTGCTCCCTCTCTGTTCTGGCTCTCTCAGGAGCCAGTTTCTGAGGGAATCTGGTGTCCAACTCTGATGGGGTTTCCCAAATCCCCAATGAAGACTGTCTGCTTGACGCTATAAAACCCACTATTACTTGCAGATCTCAGAGCAAATTAGAAATCAACAGAACACAAGGCAAGGGCTCCAGCTCTCAGCTTCTGCGAATGCTACGGAGACCGTTACAGAAGGATGAGAAGCTGCACCGGTATCAATAGCTGCGCACATTTCAAATCTAGATTATGAACATAAATATGAAGACTGTCTCCTTTTATGCTCTACACGGCACCAAAGTTTCCAGCCGTTCTCAATGAGCAACATTAATGCTAGATTTATTTTCTTTAGACTCCTTCGTAGAAGATAATTCTCAAAGAAAATAAATTATGAAGTGTCACGAAGGAAGAATTTATGGTGAGATTCAGAAAAAGGATTGACTACTTTCCCTTGCATATATATATATATATATATATATATATATATATATATATATATATATATATATTGCAGAAAGAATGGATGCCTGTTAAAAATTCAAAGCCTAGCTT
Organism: Mus minutoides; assembly: GCA_902729485.2. NCBI lineage: Eukaryota > Metazoa > Chordata > Mammalia > Rodentia > Muridae > Mus > Mus minutoides. The sequence continues at coordinate 529,898 of LR750088.1, forward strand.
GGACCCAGAAATTCTTCAGTGGGTTCTGGCACTGGTCACCAAGCCTGGCAACTTGAATTTGTTACCCAGAGCCTATATGGTGGAAGGGGAGAACCAACTCATGCAGGTTGACCTCTGACATCCACACGTCTATGGTGGCTGACCTCTACCGCGTACACCATCGCATCTGTAGACACGCATGTGCGGTGCACACACACATGAGGGGGTAGGTGGTAAATAAGATGGAAAACCAAGAACAAAATAAGAACAACAACAATAACAACAAAGTCTGGCTTGGAAAAGCTGAATGAGGTATGCAGAATGATCTTAGGGTTGAAAGCGACAGCAGGGAGACTCTTTAGCCCTACGAGAGACTACTTGTGGATGAAAATAACACTTACCTAATGGTAAAATAACACTTACCTAATGGTCTGATTATGGTAGCTTTTCAAGTCCCATCCAATGCTGGCAGTGACCACTATCTACATTGGAGAGAAATATACAGGTCACATAAGGCCGCAAACCCCACGCTATAAATATATATGATCCTTGGTATAAATTACTCTTGAAATGTGCTTGTCCTTCTCCTGATTAATTTCTACAAAAATAAAATTAACAGTTTACTAGCCCTGTGTATATTTTAAGGCTTAATAAATTTAGCTCTCCCCAAATGACTGGATGCTGTGTCTAAAAATATCTACAATGCAATTTCTGCCAGTGGGTTTTTTATGCTTCCAGACTTTAAGCCAGAGGTTGACTGTGTCTGTCTGTGCTTCCAAACTTCTTGTGAAGAAGACAAGGAAGTACATCTGACAGGACAAGTAGGCTTAGAAGTTTTATTGATTTTACCAGAGCCATGGTGGCAGGGGGCGGGGGGGGGGGAGCCTGATGCTCTGTGGTGTTCACTGCCGGTTGATCCTGCCGCCCTTCCCATAAGCAGCAAGAGTCACCCCCCCTCGTTTCTGTGAGGACAATGTCTTGCTCATGATGTTCTGTGTTGTCTCAAGTAGGTTTTTCTTAGATCTAAGACTCCTGTGTGAGTCCTTGGGACTAATGGAGATACTTTTTTATCAGACACTTCCATAGGAAGTGTTTAGCAAAGGTGTCCTGACCTTTCTAGAGTCTCAAAGACTCAGAGATCACCCTATGCCTAAGGAAGACAAACGAAACCACTGGAAACCAACCCTACAAGTCACAGGGCATGTGAGGAGAGAAAAGAACCCAACCAGTTGTCTCTCTTAGCAATCACTCTAGGGGACTGCTTGATCAGATCAGTCAGTGTAGCAATCCCACCAGAGGTTTTAAGTCTATGAAGGAGTTCAGAGGAAGCAGCAGGAAAGACAAGTCTGGAAGTATCTGAAACCCACTGGCAAAAGAGCTCTCTCTCTCTCTCTCCCTCTCTCTCTCTCTCATACACACACACACACACACACACAGAGAGAGAGAGAGAGAGAGAGAGAGAGAGAGAGAGAGAGAGAGAAAACCCTGGTTTTCCCCCACCTCGTTGCCCTTCTTATTTCTCTGTGGCTTCACATCGCACATTACACCACGTAGCTCTTCTCTCTACCTAAGGGACTGTATCCTTTGGTTGTTCAACACTGTGATTCTCTACTGCCTTGCAAGCTAAAGTCTAAATGGAAGTTTCTGCACATTCTAGCTCCAAAGTCACAACTTTCTTTTTCTATTAGTTTTCTATGCTCCTTGAGTTCATACATTGGACATTTAATTCCTAAATGTGTATGCTTATGGTATGTGGAGGTGAAAACTCTAGGATTCATATTATATGAAGCCATGAGGATGAGTCTCTGTGATGGAATTAGCAGCTACCTAAGAAGAAAAGACCCAAAAGATGGCCAATTGAGTAAAGGGAGATCCACCAAGACTGAAGATCTGAGTTTCATTCCACACGGTGGAAGGAGAGACTTGGCTCCCAAAGGTTGTCTTCTGACCTTTGGGAGGTCATTCCTGTGGCGTGAAAATTCCTGCACTTACATATACATATCACATATACACACTAAACTCAATATATGTGTATAGATATAATAAAAATTAAGAAGAAAAGAAAGAGAGTGACCTCAACTAGAATATTCTCTCTGACTACCATCTAGTGATGCCCATATATGCTGTAACACAGCAAGAGGGCTCCCAAAAAATGCTAGCAAGAGCTTTCAAAACTGTGAGGAATTAACTTTTTGTCTCTGGATAGTCTGTAGCAACAGACCCAGTCAACTTGGCTCATCTGTGAACTTCCCAATCATAGCAGAAATCCCTGCTCCTTTCTTCTCCATTTAAATTCTGCCCGAACATAAAAGCCTTGTACAAGATCGCTTCCCCGAGCATCCCAGCATGGAACGCTGTCTTCCTTCTAGAAATCAATATGAATCATTTGGCAATTAAGCTTGCCTTATGACTTCTCTTCACGTGCTTAATGTTACTTCCATAAATAGTCTATAAGTAACTGGAGCCTGGTGCCTTCCATACAGCAGGTGCGGCATCAGATCTGTGAATCTGCTCTGATGATTTGATGCCCGTCTCGGTGGCACAGCATGTGTTTCACATACCCGGGGCATGGGTGACGTGGACCTCAGCTATGTTACTGAAGATTTTCTAAGGAAAAAGTAACATACAAAAAAATCCCAGCTAGCATCTCACGCAGTCCTCTCAGGGAGGCGGCAAGAGCTGACCTGATTAATTTTTTTTCCCTCGCTTCAGAACGCGGAATGGTGGGAGCGTCAAGCACAAGGGAGGACCACGCGTTATCTAATGCACGAGACGAACAAAACGTCTCCTCCAGTTTTGTTCCAGGAAAAATCACAAATCAATAAGAAAAGCTGATGAGAAAATAAAGCAACCAGAAAAAGCTAAGCGTGCAGGCATCGCATCAACGGAGAAATGGAATCGTCTTCAGTTACAACAGATTTCCCACCATCCATAAAACCCTCTGTTATTGGGGGGGGGGGGGTTGAGAGAGTTATGAGCAATGTTTTATGTGCAGAGTAGATAAAGACCCTCCCTCCCAACACAATCATCACTTACACGCGTTGGTTATTACGAGTGTGTTTAGTGCCAAGCGTAAGCAATTGTTTCAACTGCCAAGAGCAGTCAAATCATTTCTAAGCGGAACTAGCCAATATATTTACTTAAAAAAAATTTAAAAAGTTGTAGCTCTAATAAGGCCATGTAAACATGGCCAATGTGATCTTGACACTGAAGTGCAAGAAGCCTATGTCCCTAGGGGAGGGAGAAGGACCGAATAACCCAGATAATTGTGGCTACAGAGCTGGCTATATTATTTACTCATTCACCGCAGAGTGGAGAGAAGCACTTTAAAAGTTAATTAAATGGGATGAGAGTCTTATGATTTAAACTTCCATCTATAAAGTTCGATTTAGCAAGTTTGTAATTGTAAAGGGTGCATCGTTTGCCAAACTCCCTCTCAGGTTTTGTGGCTCTTGGCCTTCGCAACAATGTTTTTTTGTAGCTCAAAAGAGATGTCTCCAGGACTCCAGGCAGAGTAAAAGCAGATACCTGGCCTCCATTGAACGAGATATCCAGTCGGCACCACTCCTTCAACGGGAGGGTGAATTTGGTTTTTACAGCCAGGTCTTCTCCTTTGACGAGATGCATTTGAATGTGCAAACTGCCTGCAATGAAAAAAGAGAGGTTCATGGAGTCTGGAGTCAGGGAGGAACACTTCACAGTGTACGAAGCAGCAATCCTTTCTCAATAACCTTCCTAAGATGTTATAAGACTAAACCACATTCCCCTTTTCCCTTTAAACAGAAGCCAAGCCAAGCCAGGTGCAGTGTGGTGAACATTTATAATCCAAGCACCAGAGGCTGAGGCAGGAGGACTGAGAGTTCCAGTCCCAGGCCAGTCTGTCTTACACAGTGAGTTCCCTTCTTCCTGCACAGGGAGACTTTGATAAGGAAGGAAGGAAGGAAGGAAGGAAGGAAGGAAGGAAGGAAGGAAGGAAGGAAGGAAGGAAAGAAAGAAAGAAAGAAAGAAAGAAAGAAAGAAAGAAAGAAAGAAAGAAGAGAGGGAGGGAGGGAGGGAGGGAGGGAGGGAGGGAGGGAGGGAAAGCAAAACAAAATGAGCAACTTCCAAAATTGTGTTTGTACATACATTTCTTTGTAAAAATGGTATTTATTCTGAGCCCTTAAGGGGAGAAAAAAAAAGACTTAATTTGAAGCTCACTGTTGATCTCCTATGGTCTTGTCTACATAAACAACACCCACTTTCTAGTTTCAATTTCTATTTCCAAATGAAAACAAAGATACCTTTGTCTAACAACCTGAACCCAAAATTCATCTGTATCTCTCCAATTTTTTTTTCCAACTTTGTACACTTGTCATAATTCCAGTACCATTTTTAGTAAGATTACATAACTGAGTCTACCCGAAACAATCAACTTGTGTGTGTGTATGACTCTGCGTGTGTGTGTGTGTGTGTGTGTGTGTGTGTGTGTGTTAATAGAAGGAACAAGCCTCTCGTTCCCTACTCCTGTTTTATTGGATTACACATCTAAGTGGCATAATTACAATACCCATACCATACAATCCCCACTGCTGGTTGCAAAATAAAGCATAGTTTAACCTCCTAGAGCCATGGCGCTGACAATATCTTCCTTATCCCGCACAGATGCTTCTGCCAGGGGAAAGAGAATAAGAAAACTACAAGATCATTTCCAGGCTCTGTTGATACTCACCGTCCTCCGTAAGAAACACAGAAGGCGTACCGTACATCTCATTAGAATCAACAAAGTACAGAATTCCACAGAGGCTGGCCTCGCAATAATGGAGTAAATACAGCCACAGTGAAATGGTGACCCTAAAGGAGGGAGGCAGAAGGAAAATTCTGCAGATTGATATCATCCAAGAACAGGTAATTACAGTTAACAATGACCAAGTAAATTGCTTTCTTTCTAACGAAGGGGTGGATTTGCCTTAGTGTTCATCGGGGGAGATCAGCTTGCAAAGCCTGAGATTTTTGAGACAAAAGAGGTAGTTATAGTAACTGCAGAGATAGGAGTTAAGCTCCTTTGTACAAAACCCGCTGACGCTCTACCTTTCCCGAAACATTTGGGGGGACTCACTGAGATGCTCACGTGCCAGCAATCTGAATTCCTGATTGAGGCTGATAGAGACAGTGAATAAAAATATGGATTTTAATAAGAGGTGATGTGATAAGGAGCTATTCTAATATCTGTGATTAGAAGAGGGGAAAAAAAACCATAATTAGGGCTTTTTGAGCAATTTTGTTTCTTTCCAGGATGAAAGCCCCAACTGTAATGCTCTGCAAATGGCCCCCACATGACACATGGACACAAATGTGCTGTCCTAACTCTCATGTCCGGGTGCTTCAGTAGTCCAGTTTTAGCCAACCTATAGGATACAGTTCATTTAATTATTCCATTCCCGCATGGGACTATTTCAGTTGGGGGAAGGAAAAAAAATAAAAAAGGAAGAAGAAGACACTATGGCAGAGTAGATGGCTCAGTGGGTAAAGCGCTAGCCTTGCAGACATGACGACCTGACCCAGCTCCAGGGACGGGGGCAGACAGGAGACTCCCGGGAGTTTCCCTGGGTAGCCTAGTTGGCAAGTTCCTCAAAAACAAGTTGGACAACTCAACTTGGACAGCTGAAGGTTGACCTCTGGCTTCCAAATGCATGCACACATGCATCTACCTGTACACAAATAAAATGCACACACATGCACATACAAAAACTGTACATCTGTGACTTAAGGAATGAGGATAAAATAGCCAACTCATCTAGGATAATTTTAGCCAAGATACATGATATATCAGTCGCTCAGGAAATACTTGCCGAACACTAGTAGGCTATACAGGCTGTGCTAGAAACCAGTAGTTCAGAGACAAGGAGCAGGGAACCAGAGAGTTTGGTGTATGACACATGAATCGACGTTAAACAAACACATCCTGCTTTTTCCATCGACCCCAGTAGCTAATTTGAAGGCTGGGTTAAGGTGGCAGTGGCCCTCGGTTCTTTGGAGGATTCAGCCAAAGAACTCTTTCAGAATATTCTGGGCTTTGTAAGCTGGCCTTGAAGTCAGTGTCACATTATGCAAACAGATGGTGTCACAGACTTCCCTCCTGACCCACCCAGCTGAGCAAGCTCATGAAGATAAGTTATTACAAGGAAGCTTAGCGAGAACATACGCTTGGCGAGTGACTCAAGATCTTTCTACCGCCAGCAGCACAGGAAGAATTAAATCACTCAGCTAAATCCATCTGATCTGAGGTGAGCTAGGCGCCATTTCCAGCACATTCAGCTCAGCAGAAGGAAAAATAACTGTGGATTCTGCTGAAGTCAGTGGAGGAGATCAGAGACCCCAAGTGAGGACTAAACGGGCCAAGGCCATGACTACAATCTCTGCTGGCTATGGATGGCTGTACCTGAAGCCTCAGCAGACCCAAGCTTCAACACCTTGCTGTGTGTTCTCTGGGACCCGCCCCAAAAGACGAAGGAAAGTCCTAAGTGCAGAAATTTCCACCTAACATTCACGTTTCCTGGTTCTCTGGTTCTTTTTAAGCATTTGTGCACAGAACTCTGGAAGGGATTCTACCACTAGCCTGCCAGGTGGTCAGATACAAACAGGCCCGCCCCACCATTCCCCCGACCTGCCCGCCCTTACATGGGGTAGTCCACACGCTGGCTTCGGGTGGCCTCTAGTTCTCTGTTCTGGAAATTTTGGAGCTTCTTCACGATGCCTGTGTTTTCTCCGCTGGAAGCATAGGGGAAGCTGAGCAGGGTGACTGCATCTGCAAACATCACAGAAGTCACCTTTGGTTCTCTCCAGAGAGGTACCCCTTCCCAATTCACACCCTCGTCAGCACCCTCAGTTCCCACCAAATGGTTAAAGCAACAGCCTGAAATGATGAATGAGCAGGCCCTCGCAGAACACAGATTCTGAGCCGGAAGCCACCACGCTGGGCACAGCAGCAAGACTGTCCTCATTGGTTCTCATCACAATCTTAGAAAGAAAGGTTTTGTTATCTGTCCCATTCTGTGGAGGGGAAGTCCAAGGTTATGTTCACAAAGTTCAGAAGCTATAAGGACAGATTTTTTTAGGTTTAAATTCTGGCATTGGTCCATCCATCCACCCATTTTCAAGATGGGCCCCAGGCCTTGCACAAGGTAGACAAGCACACTCTGCTATTTGTTACATCTCCAGCTGCTGTGTGTGTGTGTGTGTTTTAACATTAATTCATTAACATTTTTATTAGATATTTTCTTTATTTACATTTCAAATGCTATCCCGAAAGAACCCTATACCCTCCCCCCACCCTGCTCCCCTACTCACCCACTCCCACTTCTTGGCCCTGGCGTTCCCCTGTACTGGAGCATATAAAGTTTGCAAGACCAAGGGGCCTCTCTTCCCAATGATGGCCGACTAGGCCATCTTCTGCTACATATGCAGCTAGAGACATGAGTTCTGGGGGTACTGGTTAGTTCATATTGTTGTTCCACCTATATGCTTGCAGACCCCTTCAGCTCCTTGGGTACTTTCTCTAGCTCTTTCATTGGGGGCCCTGTGTTCCATCCTATATGACTGTGAGCATCCACTTCTGTATTTGCCAGGCACTGGCATAGCCTCACTCGAGATAGCTATATCAGGGTCCTTTCAGCAAAATCATGCTGGCATATGCCATAGTGTCTGCATTTGGTGGCTGATTATGGGATGGATCCCTGGGTGGGGTAGTCTCTGGGTGGTCCATCCTTTCGTCTTAAACACATTGCATATAGATAGCCCTTTAACGCTAGGGAAAACACCTTCGACTTGAGTTACAAGGATGTTCTCACTTTGACAGAACTCCTGATGGTACAGTCATTGCTATACATATCACACATGTATTACCTGGTTGAATCCTCATTATTATGGCCAGTGTATAGACTGGGGAAACAGAGGCAGGGTTTGCCAACATGGTAACTAATATTTGGTGTATGCCAGGCAGTGTGATAAGCACATTTCAAAGGTCATATCAGTAATCTTTACGACAAGTCATCAAGTGGGACATCAGCACTTTGACTTCCACATTTTTTTTTTCACAAACATGGGACTCTAGCGCAACAGCATGTCCTTGACATATAGGGAAAATCAGGCTCTCCAGTTCTTTATCTAACAGCTGCTGCTTTAATGAAGGCTAAGTATACATTTCTATTCTCCATATTCACTTGGCCTAGGAATAGCCATGCCTTTCTCTTTCCTAAAATTCTCCTGAATTTAAACATCCATAATTCAATGATAGAAACAGCTTACTCTTCCTGGGCCTCTTGGAGAGATGAGTTGGTTTCTGTAAGAGTCGTCAAACACTCCGTACATATAACAGGCATTCTTAGCCTGGGACACCAATCAGCTCAGCTCATTTCCCAAAGAGAAGCAGGAAACTGTCGTTAAGTGTAGAAGTACCTTGAGTTTAATATGATCCGAAAATCTCAAAAGCAGTTTTTAGAATCTCCAGCCCTTGTATATATATATTTAATAGGATTAAGCAAGCAAGTTGCTTCAAAGCATCTAAATCGTGAAATGAATTTCAGCTCCATTTGGGAACAGAGGACTTGCTGGTCTGTTTTGAGTGTGGAGGTGGAGGTTATCAATGGAAATACTGCCAGGGGGTCCTTAGGATCTGGAAAGTTTATCAAAAATGATTGATTTGAGATCAACCTTGGCTGGGCTTCTATGTGTTGAGAGAAGCAGAAAAGGCCAGACAGCCACCTTTGTGCCAGGAAGCCGGAAGCATATGAGGAAGCAAAACACCAAGAAAACGAAGCTTCGAGAAAGGTTTGCTCACCTTAGGATCTAAGTGCCCCACAGGCAAGGACTCAACCAAAATGTCTAAAATAACTTTGCAAATGGACATGGTTTTGGTGCCTGACAAAATCAAAGGCACAGATATGTTCTTATCAACTCTAGCTTTAATAGTTCTGATGTGTTTTTCCCTCTGTATCATCTTATGCATCATTTATAATTAAAGCTAATTAGCAAGAATGACAGTTTAGAATCCATCTAAGACAGGAGAGCACATAGGCTAGTCCATTAGCTGACAATGGCTGTTGAGAATGTCAGACAAATGATGGGATTATATCCCAAACAATTTCAATGGCAAAAATTAAATACAAAGAAAGGAACTTAATACCCTAATCTACTGATCATTATTGCTTAGCCTAGCTACCTTAAATGAGCTTAAATGTGCACATTAGCCTAAAGTTGAACAAAATAATCTTACACAAAATTTATTTTACAGTGATGTGTTGGCTCATATGGTTTGCTAAGCCTGTACTAAAGGTGGGAAACACAACGGCTGTATAGGTATGAATTTGCACTGCCAAAAGTTTAAAAATCCCAGGTTTGCAAGCATGGTCCGGTGGTTAGGAATCCTTGCTAGCCCATGAGGAGGACCTGGAATCACATTGAGGTAACCATGCAACAAGTCAGCCATGGTCTTGTATATGCCTATAAATCCCAGTATTGATCATCATTGAAGCTTTTGGCTACCAGCCTAGCCCCCAAATTCAAACTCTGGGTTCAGGGAGAGACCCGATCTCAAAGGAATAGGGCAGAAAGCAATAAAGGAGATTACCCTGTGCCCTTCTTTGGCCTCCATGTACACACACACATGTGTACATACACCACACACACACACACACACACACACACACACACACACAGAGAGAGAGAGAGAGAGAGAGAGAGAGAGAGAGAGAGAGAGAGAGAGATTGAAAAATCTAAATCAATCCCTCATGAGTCAAGGGTGGTTTGTTGTTGATGAATGAAGTCTATCACAGGACTAGACTAGAAAGGAACAGTACCATCTACCATCAAAACATTTACAGGTCAGTTAGGTCCCAAGACACATTTAGTGACATATCCAATGGTCTCTGCATGGCTCATGTAAGTAGGGACCTACTTTCTTTCTTTCCTTTCTTCCTTCCTTCCTTCCTTCCTTCCTTCCTTCCTTCCTTCCTTCCTTCCTTCCTTCCTTCCTTCTTTTCCATTCTCAGAGCCCAGGAACAGTGACCACTGCTTGATAGGAGTTCCATATATATTGATAAATAAATGAACACATACAACTATATCCAAGTTATAATTCAATTCTGTCTCTCTTTTTCCCAACACTTTTTTTTATAATTCTAGAATGTGCACCACGCCACCTAAGACAAATAATCCTTTCAAATCCTTCCTTCAATTCTATTTCTTTGATTCTTCTTGCATGAGATGAGGTTGAAGATTGAGAAAGGAACATTTACACACACACACACACACACACACACACACACACACACACACATACACACACCATTGCTATAAAGGCAATGCATGTTTAAAATTCTTCTGAACTATTTTTTTGTTTTGTTTTGTTTTGTTTTGTTTTTCTTCAAATTTTAGAGGAGCAAGAGGCGCTGGCTCTTCAATGGTGCAAACCCCTTCATTTGGAGAGAAGAAAAAATGTCAACGTAATGATGAAAACTGTGTAGCTAATGAGAGGCCCAGCTCTGACTCAAACGGGAGCTCCCCACAACACACCAGTGGGGATTTTACTAGCCAGACTACATCTCACAAGCACTCTGAAAGAACAGTGGCTGGAGGACAGCTGCCATGCCCACTGGCTGCTGAAACACTAAAACATGTCGATACTGGTTAGTTCATTAATGCTGCCTTGAGTTCCCAAGGCCCTACCACCTTCTCTGCCTCACTTTCAGTTTAGAGCATGGCTCTGCCTAGCTAAGATGAGTAGAGGGGTCATCCAGCTCCACCCTGCTTCAGCACAAAGGCTAGCATCCCACTGTGAGGTAGACCAGGACCCCTACCCCCTACCTCTTCCTGGCTGATGTGTGTGTGTGTGTGTGTGTGTGTGTGTGTGTGTGTGTGTCAGTATCAACAGTCTTCCTTTATTTCTTTCTATTGTTTAGTTTTGTTTTGGAGATGGTTTCTCTTAAACTCACGGAGATCTGACTACCTCTGCCTGGTATTAATGGTGTGCACCATCATGCCTGGCTCTGCGCTCTCTCTCTAGCTCTGTCTCTGTCTCTGTCTCTTATCCTTCTTCCTTCCTTCCTTCCTTCCTTCCTTCCTTCCTTCCTTCCTTCCTTCCTTCCTTCCTTCCTTCCTTTTGAGCTCACCAATTCAACTAGACTGACTATGTACCGCACGCAAGTGCACACATACACACATACACACTCACTTCCCTGGTGCTATGTTACAAGTGCAGTGCCACTCACTACCCAGCATTTTACATGGGTTCTGGGGAGTAAACTAGGTTATCACACCTTACTGACACCCTTCTTCCCAGTCCCTCTCACATACTTTAGTCTTATCTTTGGATGGGCAGGGGCTAGAGGAATATTGTAGTCTACTGTCTAGTCCAGCCAAAGGTCTGGGATCCTAACTCTGGGCAAGGTCCTGTCTCCATGCAGTAAGTTCTCCGGATGAGCTTTGGACACATCAGAAAGACACCACTGAGAACAATCCCCATCATACACATGGAGAAATTAGGCATCTCCCTGCAAGAAATCTCTGTGGCTAGCAGAACCTAGGGAGAAAGAAAGTGCAATTTTCCAATCCTGAGAAGAAATGCTTTCCAAACAGAGGTCACTAAAAGGCAGTGGATATTGGGTGCACTGTTGCCTTTAAAGCCAAGCCTGAAAATAAAATCACTATGTTCTAGTTGAGATGATTTAAGTCATAAATGCCTTCAAAGAGTGTCTGGGTGATGAAGTGGGTTCCTTTGGAAGTATGTGGAGTATCCACTGAGAGTATAGGCTCTGGTCCTTGGAAGTCATCCTTCCAAACATACTCACGTACAGGCAAAGATTCCCTTAAGGATGTTCAGAGAAGGACCATTGTTAGAAGCAAAAGAAAGAGAAGCCCTTCACAGAGGCCAGGGATGCTCACTGTGTAAACTGCTCCCTATATAACCATGAGTTCAGATCCCCAACCCCTATGCAAAAAATGCTAGACCTAGCATAATCCCAGTGCTGGCAGATGAAGACAGAAGGAAGCCAGGAGATTTCTAGGCCAGAGCATCTAGCCAACTCAACAAGTTCGTGAGAATAATGGAAACCTACCTCTGACCTCTGCCTCCCCATGTGCACATGCTGGTATGTGCACACCCACATTCATGAGCACAAACACACATAAGACAGACAGACAGACAGACAGACAGACACACACACACACACACACACACACACACACACACACACACACACACACACACTTGACCTGCTTCCCATCCGAGAAGACAGGTTAAATAAGTGATGGACCATCAGGCAATGGACTGCTAAGGATCTGTCAGAAAGAATAAGGCCAAGCAGCATGGCCCGATGGAGAAAGCTTTCTGCTATGTTGCTAATTAGTGTGAAGCTGAGCTGCTCCTAGGCTATCATTTGCTTGTGGAGACATGGAGCTAAACTTAAGGCTTCTATGTGCAGAGGATTATTCTGGAAGGAGAAACAAGAAACGCTTGTACTGAGTTCGCTTCTGGGAAAAGGACCAGAAGACTGGGGTGGGCGGAACTTCTCCTTCCCGCTAAACCTTTTTTACACGATTTGAATTTTTTACCAGGTACATGTACTACCTTTGCAGCTAAGGAAGACAAGAACAAAGGCTCTGAATATTTCTATGCAGGCAGAGAGAAGAAGCCAGCTGCATTCCACTGGCCTCTCTACCCCGGGCCTCTGAGGCTGTTCAGCTCAGCCCAATCGCTTCAAAGAGACAAAGTCCGGTGGGTGAAGGAAACATGATTCACATCGATAAAAAGTCAACTTTAAAAAAAGGAGTCCTTCTAATTTAGAACCTGGGTTAGGGCTGTATTAGCATATCTCAGAGAGGCGGCATAGCAAAGCCGAAAGAATGGAGGTTTGGACTCCAGTTAAATAATCTCCCTGAGCCTCCATTTTTCCCCTTCATTAAGAAGAGGATGAGAATAATGCTGCCTTTCCCTTGAGATTGTTACAAGGATTAAACGAGACAATGTGCCTGGAAAAAGTGTTTTGTTCATTGTAAAGGGCACTGCAGATGCGAGCTACTAATTAGTGTTATTACTGGAAACCTCAGACTACTAAGATTAACTGGGGAAAGGGGGACTGAGTCTCTGGGTTTTTTTTTTAAGTCCAAATATATAGCTTATAATTAGAAATAGATCATCACGTCATTGGCCTGAATAATCTTGCTTGTACAGTTTGTTTGAGAATCGTTTTTTTTTTTCCCACAAAGACACATCAAGCCTGGACCCAAGTTCTGACTTACATTTCAGTTATTTTACTGTAATAGAATGTTGTTATAAGAAACCATACTTTCAAGTGGCAAGATGGCTCAGGAGGTAAAGGTGCTTGCAGCCAAGAGTTTGAACCCTAGATCCCACATGGTGAAGGAGGGAGTCGATCGTCCTTCAGGTTTTCCTCTGACCTCCATACACACACAACTTGACAATGTGCATGTGCCTCCCCTCAAATTAATAAATAACTGTAATATTAAATATCACCCATGATGTCCCAAGAGTTTCTTATCAGACACCTGTCGTGAATGGAGGCACAAAGGCAGAACGGTCACTACTGTTAGTGTGGTCCTTGGAAATCTTCACAGTGTGGCTGGCCCTGAGTAACCTCACACATGCCTGACATTCTGCCTTCAAGTGCAAGTAAGTACTTCAGACACACATCAAGCACGCTGCTGGTCTGCACCTTCATCCCATGGTGGATGCCGGCAGTCAGTTGACATGACCCTTCATCAGTCCAGGTTGGGCCTCAGAGCCCTCTTAACTCCCTCCTTCAGGAAGGTGGCACATAGCCTGCCTACCATCCCTCCCATGGAGGGATGTGGCTGTGTTGTGCAACCCCCTTCCCCCATTCAGTGCTATAGCTCCCTCTGTCCTTTCTGCCTTTCTGATATCTTGATCTCCATTCTTCTGACTATGAGAGCTTTGCTTAGCCATCAGGTCTCTGTCCAAATGTCACCTCCTCTGTGACAAACCCCAGTGAAGCACCTGATAAAACGCATAGCAGCTTAGTCCAAGGTGAATGGCGTGGAATAAATAAATAATAAATAGCTAGCTTTATAACCCTAAGGCACCTGTCTAACCCAATGGTTAAATATGATGTTTGGGGTGCAAATGATCCAGCTTTAAAAACCAGCTCTGTAGTTAGTAATTGTGTGACCTGAGATGGATCATTCTACTTCCCCAAGTCTACTTCTCCATGAGCAAGTTTAGAAGGCAGAGTGTTGGGTAGAGCAGCTAGGCTCTTCCCACGGTGTCTGGCACATGACAAGGACTTGGAAATAGAGAGTGTCTGTGACTGTGCCATAGCTGTTTGTTTCCTACACAACCACCTTAAAGGGAGGGACTAGCTCTCTACCCATGAGTTTCCAGATTTGAGGAAGAAACTGGTTGGTAGAGGCTCATTCAATTTTTAAACACAATACACATCCCAGGAAAGGTTGTGTATACCAGCTAGAGGTCCGAGAGGCAACTTCTGATTATGGAAATAAAGCACGCTCATGAACACACATACATTTGCGGATGGGACAAGGGAAGGTGGTAATTTGGACTGACAGTTAAAGTTTAGGGAGGATTTCAGCAGGGACACATGGAAGGTGGCAGGAGGTAAGGTTACATGCTGATAAAGTTCGTGGCACTGGTTGGGACAGTGTAGGACAATAAGCATCCTAGGTCAGAGGAACTAAATCAGGACGACCTAAAAGTGGGAATGTCAGACTCAACCCACTAAGGCAGAGCTGAGCCATGTGTGTTTGCAAGAGAAGTGACTGGGACCCTGCAGCCTCAGCCAGTGGGATAGATCATTTGGGAAGCTACGGCAAGTGGGCCTGTGGGCAAAGGGCCAAGGGAAGATTCAGGGCCAGCCCCACACCTCCCTGTCCTTCACGCCATGTGGCCACAGGGGTTAGAGTATTGTCACATTCTCATAGTATAATCCCCACTGGGATGCAGCTCAAGGAGCTTACATTATAATGGTCTACAGGAAACCAGAAAATATAGGTATTTAATTACAGTGTCTAAAATACAGAGGTGGATGCTCTCAACCAACCATTGGGCTGAGCACAGGGTCCCCAACAGAGGAGTTAGAGAAAGGACTGAAGGAGATGAAGAAGCGTTCAGCCCCACAGAAAGAACAACAATATCAACCAACCAGAACCCCCCAGAGTTCCCAGGGACTAAACTACCAACCAAAGAGTACACATGGAGAGACTCATGGCTCCAGCTGCATATGTAGCAGAGAATGACCCTGTCGGACATCAGTGGGAGGAAAGGCCCTTGGTCCTGTGAAGGTTCTGTGCCCCAGTGTAGGGGAATGCCAGGACAGGGAAGTGGGAGTGGGTGGGTTAGTGAGCAAGGGGAGGGGGAAGGGGATAGGGAGGTTTCAGAGCGAAAACCAGGAAAAGAGATAACATTTGAAATGTAAATAAAGAAAACATGTAATTAACAACAACAAAAAAAAAAAAAAAAGAAAAGAAAAGACTTTTTGAACAACAAAAATAATCCAGTGGTTATAGCCTACAAAGGAGACCAAAAGATAATGCCAGTCAAGGTCACTATCTCAGACCAGGTGGTTACAGAAGAGGGCACTTGAGTGCTGGGATGAAGGAGGTAAAGATGCAACCTGAACAGAGATTGGGAGATGCGCATTCTAGGTGGCAACAGTCACCCAAATGTCCCCAAGTGGGACTGAATGTGGCCTGTTTAGGTAGAAGTAAGCAGACACATGTGGCCAGAAGGTGGAGCCAGCAAGAGCTGCATGACATGATTCCATTTCTCTTGGCTTGGCTCCCAAGCAGCAGAATAGGGAGGTTCAAAGGGGGACGCAGGTGACCAGCCTGCACTGCCCAAGGCTTCCAGGAAAGAGAGGAGGCAAGGCTGACGCTGGGAAGCCACAGCGAGGCTGAGGTCAAAGTCCAGGAGGGTGGTGACTTAGACAAGGATGCCAGCAGTCCACGTGGCAAGGAGAGAGTGAACAGATGGAACAGACAGCTTCAGCTGTAGCCAACAGCACTGGCAAGACTCTCTCCTGAGGGTGTGACAAGGGAGAGGTTCTGAGGGTGGCCCGGGTTGAATGTTAACTCCAGCCCCACCCCACCCCGTGTTTTCAGTGAGTTCAGGAATGAGTCAGACACACAGTGGACTTAAGGGATAAGGCCCATCCCCTCCCCCAAGGAAACAGGCAACAATCGGTGGAGGAGCCACAGATGTTGCTTGCCCAACCACCTATGTATGGCTCCATGGGGAGAACACAACAGGGCAGGTATGCAGAAGGACATGTGTAAGAGTCTTGGTTCAATGTAACTGAAAGCTGTTGACTTTGGATCTGGGTTAGGCTTGTTCAGCAGGGATGGATGCAGACTTGCCAGTTGTCCTCCAAAAGTCAAACCAGTGGTCCAGCCTGGGCCTTTCTTGAGATACTCAAGTCCTACCCTGAAACATAAGCTAAGCTGGTGGCAGAGAGGACTTCAACCATTCTCCTGGAAAATCTAGGCATAGGGAGAGTTTGAGCCTTTTCATAAACAACAAAAAAGATGAAGCCAAATGGGGCCCAGAGGCAGGACCATATAGGATGCGAGATGCTTGGTTCAGAGAGCATTTCCCAAGCTCTGTCTCAATGGGGATGCATTTTACAGAGGGGTCCAGACCTAGCAGGTGCCCCTGAAGCTCAGCTGGGGTCTCCTGATACTCTCAACTGGCTGTTGCCAGGAAGCAAAGGAAGTAGAAAAAGGGCTCTGTTAAGAACCAGGCTTCCCTCTAGCCCCGTTAACCCACAGCTCCATCCAGAACAAAAGTCACAGCACGTCTTACAGCCTGCTACACTCGGCTCAGGTGACTTCTCTTTTAAGGAGAGAGGGAAAATGGGCTCATTTTGATAAACAAATCATAGTTGCAGGTGCAGGGCTGGTTTGAGAATGCCAAAGGCTTCCACCTCCGTTTTCGGTGATTTTTTAACTCCTAAGAAAGGTTTTCCTGTGTGCAATGATTTCATTAGGTTGGTTCTCACGCCAAAAGTAATGTTCTCAAGAAGGTGGGTAGAAAATTCCCACTGTGCCATTCCTGGCCCTTGCAAACAGGGCAAGGAACAGCAGAAGAACGAGAAGGAAACTCCCCCCCTCACCCCCTGCCATTTGCAGGGCACCCTGAGAACGAGCCGGTTTATATATGATTTCATTTCAAGACACCCCGCTTGCAATTTGGTCATTTTTTTCAATAAGAAAGACATACATTTTCGGAACGAGAAATGGAATCATGAAGCCTGGTGAAGTCAGAGGCAAAGCAAAACCGCAAAATCGTGGCTGCACGAGCCCTGCCCTGCTCCCTTCTGCTTGACAAATCAGGGGTTCCCTGTGGGAGGCGTTCAGATAGGAGGCGGCATGGTGGCTCTACCTGGAGGAGGGTGGCTCACCTATGTGTGCATAGTTCCCTGTATTCCTGACGTCTAATTACCCAGCTCTTCCCACAATCCATGAGAGAGTATGTGCATGCACATACACATACACACACACACGCACACACACACACACACACACACACACACACCATAAGCAAATGCAGATACTATGAAACCTGACTCTAGTCTACAGATAACAGTATCCGGTGGGTTGGTTTCCTAGTTTTAATACTGTGCTGTGATTACAGAATGCAGTACCAGTGGGACAAGCCGGGCCGGGGCACAAAGGACTTCCTATACCATTGCTCTCGTTTCTACTGGCTCTACAATTAGAGTCAAATATAGAGCTTTTCAAGATGCTAACTGTTTAATGTATGCAGCAAGAACTAGGACCTATATGGCCACACACACACACACACACACACACACACACACACGAAGCCACTTTGGGACTTACTAAGAAATCACCACACTCGGTGTTACCCCAAAAATCATATCCCAAAGCATGTCACTAGAGACAGAGCATGGGGTCATGTCCTTAAGTCACCTCCCATACCAGCTCTGAAAAAGACTCGGTCTGAGGAACAGACTGGAAAGGCCCATTGTCACGGGCTGTGGAATTCCTGCACCTGCCAAGCCAGCCTGGGAGTTGGGCCATAGTCAAAACAAGATCAAAGTCCTACCCACAGTCCCACCCCTCCCCCCAGCCCAGAGATTGAAATTTTGGGGTGCATCAGAATCCATGTCAGATGCTGAACCCACTTCACCCCCAGTCCTAGGTAGATGAGGTACATTGTGTTTAAAGCACAAACACTAGATACTTCGGTTGCAATTGCTCATGAGTAGAAATCATACTAGACCTGGGTGGGGTCTGGGAACAGAGCACACTCACTCCCCATGCCAAGCGAGGAGAACTGACAGGCGCTCAGCACCCCCAGAGCCGGTGCCTCTCCTTCCATGGGAGAATTTGGAACCTTCTTCTTAAGTCTCCAGCTCTGGTGTGTAGAGAGGCTGTGGAATGGCCCAGGAGCCTCTCTGTGGATCCTGTGTAGGGTATTACACACAGCATTTAGGATAAAAGGCAGAATTTAGACTCCCCCATCAGTGTGGCAGCTTGGTGCTGAGGGCTGGTGATGGGCAAAGCAACTGCAGCTTGTTCAGTACCCATCGCCCTATTTTATAGATTAAGGAAACAGAAGCTAGGCAGATTCTGGCTACAAACACAGAAGTAACCGTGCAGGTCTGCCCCAGCCACAAGTTATTACCCCCAGGCACAACGTCCCTTTCTGGCACAAAGATGGCTCTGGTATCTCTCTCATCTAGAAGAAGATGAAACGTTCTTCTTCTAAATAACAGAAGCCATGGGGCTTGCTGGGGAGCCAGTCCCCCTTTCTGAGACTTTATTGTTTCTAAGTAGCTCTCAAGCTCTCGAAGGTTCCCACCACGGCCTCCTTGATTCCTTTCTGTCTTTCATCTTTCTCACCATTCTCCCTTAATCTTCCTCTTTTCTTTCTCTCTTTCTTTTTTTTTATTTCACTCCTTTTTGTTTCCAAGTCTAAAATGACAGACACAATAGACCTCTCCATTCCCCTTGTCTTACTGATGCTAACTTAGAATTTGTTCCTGGGCCCAGCACAATAGCTCAGTGGGTAAAGGTGCTTGCTGCGAAGTCTAATGACCTGAGTTCTATCCCTCAGACTGACACGAATGAAAGAGAGAAATGACTCATGTAAATTGTGCTCTGATGTCCATGGGACAGACACACACACACACACACACACACACACACACACACACACACGTAATTTATAGAAGGAATTTGACACCAGCAATCTCAAAACACAAGAATGTGCTCTGCCATGAGGCAAGTGACCTACCACTTTCCAGAGGACACTGTGGGATCCTATTGGCCCAGAGGCTCCAGAGATAGTCCATGTTCCACTCCAGGCACACCTGATGATCTTTGAAAGGCCGTTCAAAAGGCGGCACCGTCTGCAGCAGGGTGTAATTCTTTGCTACTGCATGCAGCAAATTCTCCTCCCCTCGGACGTTCAAACCCCCGCCACTGTGCCAGTGAGTAATCCAGGCTCGGAGAATCACCGTGGACACCGAGATGGGGTGTCTGATCAAGTAGTCATCCCTGTACACCATGATGCTCGGGAACTTCACATGCACTATCTGTGTCCTGCTGGTGTGAAGATGTTTCTCATTCCTCCACCTCTTCTTGTACACGGGGATGCTGCTTCTGAACTCGGATGAGACAACCGCCTCCAAATGGACAACGCAAGGCTGAGAGCATAAATACTCCACGGAGACTTCAGAGACGTTGCGCACGCTCCCTTCAAAGGCAGTAAAATAAATAAAGTCTGTGTACGCTGTGCTCTGTTCTGTTCTGGGCAGCACCGATGTCGTCAGGGAAGTCTGTCTGCCCAACGATGGCACAAAATTCTGAAAAGGAGTAAAAGGGTAATACAGAATGTTTTAAAAAACATCATCTTATTAACACATTTATACATTGCTATTTTCTTGGTATTAAAACCCACAGATCTATGTAAAAGCAATAAAGGCTGACAGTAAGAGATGTCAAGAGCACGACCATTAGATTGGAGGAAAAACCACACACAAATGAAGACTGGGCCATGCTGAACTCTCTCCCTAGGCTCAGGAACATCTGCTGATCAAAATGTGGCTTTCAAAGCTGTGTGCCAATCATTCCCGAGCTGGCTTCCAAAGGATGAGGCTGGTCCCTGGCAAAAGCAATAGGGAAAGGAACCTGTCTTAAAATGAAAGCGGCAAGCCAGCTTCAGATATGTACAAACTACTTCAAATGGTGTCCAGACACTGCCAATCAAAGGGCTGGAGAGAAGTTGAAAGGGCATCACCGGGGAACATAAAAAGAAGGCCAGCCTGGCATATTTATCTCCTGTAAGTGTGGAACCAGGGCAAGCCCGCAAGCCTGCAAGCTCGGTGGCCCAGCAGGAGGTCTCTGCTGCTCCATACAGGCAAGCTTGGACTACAGCTGCCGGGTCCTGTTCTTTTACCGTGCGTGGTGTGACCGGTGCCAAGGAAGATGTTAGCAGTGTGTCCAGTCAGTTGCTTCTTCAAATCCTCTCACTGTGTGTACTCCTGAGGAGCTTGGTTACAAAAATCTAGGTGCTGTTGTTAGCCTGAGGTAATGAACTATGACTAGCTGAGCCCTTCTTGACATGACTTTGTGATTCAGGTGTCCAGAGCAAACAAGGTCACTGTGACCACTTCACACCCATTTTGATGGCTATGGTCGAAAGAAAAGAAATGGAAGGGAGAAAATAAAAGACCTAGAAGGCAAGCATGGCTGGGCATGTGGAGAAATTGGAACCCCTGTGCATTGAAGATAGCAGGGTAAAACGATATAGCCTTTATGGTAAAGACTAGAACCACTTCTGGGTTTTTGTTTTTTGTTTTTAATTAAAAATGTAAGAACCATGTGGTCCGACCCCATGATTCTTCTTCCAGACATACCCCAAAAGGTTGAAAGCGAGAACTTGAGGAAAGAGTTATATGCTGATATTCATAGCCACACTAAAAGCAGCTCTCGCGTTCATCAGCGATGAGAACCATGGTCTGTATACACTACAATGGCATGGGATTCTGCTATCCTGTAAAGTGGATGGGCCTTAAAGATATGCTAAATGAAATAAGCCAAGCACAAGACAGGAAGTACTGTATGAGGCACTTACAGGAAATGGTAGTGGAGTCGGAGTGGTGGAGACAAAATAGAGGAAGGACTGCCAAGGTATGTGGGGGGGCCGGATGACGGGGTGGGATGCGTGGCTGATATTAGAATTTCACTGGGTGCTGAGGACAGTAGCAGCTGTACACGATGTGAAAGCTTACAAACTACTGAACTCCACCCTTCCAAACAGTCAGCTTTGTAAATGAATACTGTATATCCCAGTCTTACAGGGAGAGGTAGCTTCATTGGCCAGCTTTGATTATGGATGTCTCTATTGCCACCACTCAGGAGGCAGAAACAGGAAGATCCTACCGAGATCAAGACCTGGTTGTTCTACATAATGAGCTCCAAACCGTACAAGGGTACGGAGTGAGACCTTGTCTTCATAGTGGGGAAGAGGGGCGGCAAGATTACCCACTGGGTAGAGGAGCTTTCTGCCAAGCCTGATGACCGGAGTTCAATCCCAGAACCCACATGCTTGCGCGCGCACACACACACACACACACACACACACACACACACACACACACACGCAAAACAAAAAAAAAATATTTACCTTAAAAAAATTAAAGACTCTGGTTTTACAAAGAAAGAGAAGGAGGTTCCTTTTTTTTTTTTTTTTTTTTTTTTTAATTCCACTGTAGTTTAGAGCCATGTAGGCGCAAAGGTTGATGAGAACTGAAGTATTGAATCAGGGAAACAAACCTGTCAATAGTTGTAAAACAAAACAAAACACATCCAGTGTGCCAATCAAATAGTATTCAAGCCCAGTCCAGATCACCAACAGAAGCACAAGGGAGTGGAGGTCTAGCTCAGGCTTAGAGGGAAATGGTATTCCATTTGGGCTTTGCAGGGTGAAAGAAGTTCTCCAGGAGACAATGCAAGGGAGAGAGAGGCTGAGAGTAGCAGAAACAGCAAAGTCAGGACAAGCAGCAAAGAACCCGAATGTTCAGGAGAAAGCAGCCCAGCCCAGCCAGAGACCAGAACAACAACTGCAGAGAGGTAAGCAGAGATGATGACACAGAAAGAGAGCATTGGCTCTGGGGAACAGCGAGTGCCAGTCCAGAGCAGGAACACTCCCCTCTGCGTGGCGGTTTCCGTGAAAGGGGTGGAGATTTCTCTTGGACTCGATGCACAAGGGTTAGGCTAACTGTCCAGCAGAATTATGAGCTACTCATAACTCAGTGATGAGGACGGCCCCACTCGCAGGAACAGAAAAAGCAAATTGAAGCCACACAGAGATGGCATTTTTAACCTTCTATACTCTCAAGAACAAAGTTAGATTTCAGGTTCTGTGGGGCTGATGGCTGCTGGTCGCTTCCTCGAGGCAATCAGGCAACACCTACCCAAAGAGTAAATGCAGTCACCCTCCGGCCCAACAATCCCACTTGTAGGATCTTATCCTACAAATAGATGAAGTCTGTGGGAAAGGGGGACAGTACAGGCTTTTCATGTCAGCACTCTCTGTCACAGTGGGAGATAAAATGTGTACGTAGCCACAGCTTAAGTAAATGAAGCACCTATAGTCCCAGAGTACTCTATAGCCATGAAAAGACTCGAGATCTTTATATACAGATGATGGGACCTGAACCAGAGCAGCAGACAGTTGGCCAGAGCATCTTATGCTAGGGTGATGCTTTCCCATAGAAACCCATGCAAGGAACCATTCGCTTCTTGGGGCCAGACAAAGCCCAGAGTCCAAAGCCTACCTTGGTACAGAGCACAGCACAACCTGTCCTCATCTGAAGAATGACTCTGGATCACATTCTTTCCACACCTTCTGAAAAGCTCACCCAGGCCCAGTTTTCTTTCCTTTATTATTATTATTTTTTTCTCTAGCATATTTTCAATGCTAAAAGGAGGGAGTTCTCTTTTGAACAGAAATGCAGCGGGGAAAGCCATTTGATTCCCCTGCAAAGTGTGGTTCCTAATAAGCCTGTTCATTATTTTACATCTGATTGCTTGAAAATGCGCCCGTCACACTTTTCTGCATTAATAAGG
The DNA here is from genome assembly GCA_902729485.2 of Mus minutoides. NCBI lineage: Eukaryota > Metazoa > Chordata > Mammalia > Rodentia > Muridae > Mus > Mus minutoides. The sequence continues at coordinate 553,004 of LR750088.1, forward strand.
GCAGCGTGCCACAGTTTGCCCAGCGCGTTACACTCGTCGCATCGTGGCTGACGGAGGTGGAGTCACACCTCACCCCGCACCTCTCCAGGGCCTTCCTTCCAAATTCTGTTTCAAAGAAAATGTCTGGATACTCGTATGAAGGTTATTGTATTTTCATCTGGCTCTAAGCCCCGAGAGTCAGCAAAAGCAAATGGAAAGAATGCAGATTCAACACATATGTTCTCCTGTGTGATAGTCAGGAGGCAGAGCAGACACTGTGACATGTGAGAAGTGTAAAATATGTAAAATATACCCTGAATTTCAAAGCCTTGCTATTTAACAAAAGGTTGCAAAGTGTCTTATTAATGGTTTTTGCATTGATTGCATGTCAAAATGATGGTATTTGGTTACATCAAATTAAATAAAATGTATTAAAATGAATCATACCTGTTCTTGTTTACTTTTTTAATGTGGCAGCTATTGAATACAAAATTACAGATGTGACTTGAACTGTCTATGGATCCTGCTATTCTAGATTTGAACTTGTTCTTTTTGGTGGTGGTGGGAGGCTGCTAAATGGTGAAAAAGCAGTCATCCCTCAGGCTATGAAAGGCATTGGTTTCCATACCCCAACCAATACCAACATCTGTGGATGCTCAGGTGTCTTATATATACAGCACAGGGTAAATGTGTAGGACAGGTCCTCCTATGTATGTAACAGGAGCACATGTGTGTGCCTGCATGCAGCTGTGACGGCCAGAGGAGGAAGTTTGCTCTTGTTCCACAAGCACCATCCACCTTAATTTTCTTTGTTTGTTTATGTCTTTTGTTTTGAGGGTGTTGCTGTTTTGTTGTTTTTGAGACAGGGTCATTCACTGGTTTGAAACGGCAAATAAGCTCAGCTAACCAGCCAACCAGTCAATCCTAGGGATCCCCCTGCCTCCACTTCCCCCGGCACTGGAGATAAAAATAAACACCACCACATTCATCTGGTTTTATTTGATTTTTTTTTTTTTGAAGTAAGGCCTAACTATGTCACTCTGGCTAGCTTCAAATGAGTTATGTAGACCAGGCTGGTCTTGAACTCACAGAGTTCTGCCTACCTCTGCTTCCTGTATGCTTGTATGCTGGGATTAAAGGTGTGTACTATACCTGATCAATGCTCAACTTTTTTTTTTTTCTTTATGTGTGTTCTGGAGGTCTAACTCAGGTCTTTGTGTTTATAAGGCAAACATTTTACTGACCAAGTCATCTTCTCTACCCTCTTCCTGTATATTGTAAATGATCATGCAAATGCTTTGTGTATAGTTGTTATATTATGCTGTTTCAGGAAAAAAATAATGAGGAAGCACCCATACATGTCCAGTAGAGATGCAATAATTTGTTCAATATTTTTGATATTTTTTGATCCTTGATTGATTGAACTTCAGTTCACAAACAGGCACATTGGCTGGACTGGCCTGTAGTTTGCCAACCACTGTTCAGCAACATCCAGCTTTTTTCTAGGTGGAGTTCTGAAAGACAAAGTGGTAGAAGCTAAACCCTGAATGGAGCTGCAATGGGGGAGGTGGGATGAAAGACTCAGTTAGGAACAATGGCCTGGTGAGGCTTGGCTGTGTGTTTCTCTAAGGCTCCCGAGTGGTAGCTGTTGACATCCCACTATTGCTTCTCTTGGTAAAGATTCAAGTCGGATGAGAACCTGACGCTAGGCTGGGCAGTGAGCTAGCTCATTTGAGAAGTGGGAGAAGTACTGTGGTAGTTGGAGTGTGAATGGGACTTCAGGAAGAGGGCAGCGTTTCTGTAATATGATAGGGAAGGATACGCTGGTCCTAAAATCACCCCATGTGTCCTGTGCAGGGCATTGGCCTAAAGCCTTTGAGCAGCCCTTAGGATCTCTAGTCTTTGGGACACCTATGCAATGAAGCTAGCTGGCTTCTCCCAGGCTGGAGCAGGCCCAAAGGGCAGCTGCTACACCATGAGCTGCGGCTACCTCTGCTATGTACAAAACCAACACCGATTAGTAACACATCACACTCTAAATATTGATTAAGCCAAAGCTGATTTCCTGGCTCAGGCCATGTGTGTGGTTGTCAGCTGTTTCCTGCCAGGAAAATAAGGCAATTAACTTGAAGAGTTCCAGCTTCGGGCGTGACACGTGTCCAAGCTTCATAGGTATTTTCTTTTGCCAGGTTGCATTAACATAAACTAAAAGACCTGCCCACACTTTCCTAGGTCTAGAAACTCTGAGGCCAGAGCCTATATCCGTGTCACATCTTCAGATTCTGGAAGAGACCTTGATATACAGGAGGAATTAGTATGTTCCTTGAAAAAAAAATTAAGCAGTAAATAAGAGGACCTGCCAGGTGTTTAGGTGGTCAATCTCCTGCCTCAGAGGCCTCGAAGGTACCTAGAAACCAAAAGAGCTGATCCGAACTTGAGAGCGCACCGTCCTTCCTTACTGTCCCAACTTCTCCCATAAAGGATGACCACCAGCCTACTCTCCACCAAGCCTCCTTGTCCCTCTCTTACCATCAGCATTGCCAGCCTGAAGAACAAAACTTGTGCTAAGACTGAGAGGTTCCAGAAGGTGGCACCAACTGGATCAGTTTGGGGTGGACTTCTCCAGCTCTTTCCCCACTCCTGATCTTCCAGACAACCAACCTATGTCCTGGAGTTTTTCCATGCCTCCAGAAATTTTTAAAACCTATTTTCTTATATATATAAAAAAAATTCCCATTCACAGCCCCCACCCTCACCCCCTGGATTCTGGCTCAGCTGACAAGTTAATTCTTGTTAGCAGGATAATGGTAGGGCCAGATCTCTGAACTTGTATTCTTGGCTTGTGAGATAACGCAGGGGGGCAAAAACCCCTACCACCAACAAAAACAAACAAACCTCAAATGCACCGCAGCAGCTCTAAGCTAGGCATTCAGGGTGGGAAGAGGAACTTCTGGTCCCTTCATATCATGCTGTTTAAGCGACCATATCGATGTTCCACTCCATAAACCAAAGAATCGCTCTGTTCACTCAGGGCCAGGAAAAGACTCCAGAGCCCCCAGATAACTGGTTCTGGCAGAAGGGAGCCCGAATCAAAGTCAAATCTAAGAATGTCATGCGCAGTCACAAAACATAAACTGTTTTTGCCTTTGTAATTATGTACTGTAATATTTTTAGAAAATGGAATAGATCGGTTAATGTGTGTTCATAATAGAAGAACCAAAGTTAGAAACCTTAACTCATTGATTCAGCCCAAGCATCGAGGACAGATGAGCCCAGATGAGCCCATATATCTTCTGGATTAAAAAAAAAAAAAAAAAAAAAAAAAACACAGAACTATCCATATGGCCTAAACTTCTTTTAGGATGAGTGCATTTAATTCCTTTAAACAAATCAATAAGGAGTGACTGTGTTCGAATAGCCCTGTTCCACAGAGCTGGGAAACCGGCTTTCTTCTCTACATGGTCCACTAGGTATTGAAGGAATGAACAGGGGTTGGAGAATCTAAAATCATTCACTCTCACCACAGGAAGTTCATTTACACTTACCAGTGTGTGGGAGCAGGTCAGACACGCAAACAATAACTGTGTCTGTTTTTCTTGCTCCTGCCAGCCACTCCATCCATCACCTAAGAAGACTTGGGCTCCAGCACACTCTCTCTCCAAACTGGCTGGATCAAACTTTCCACGGTCAGGAAAGCAATTGTATCGGCTTAAAAGTCCTATTTTGTCCAATTTCTGCTGAGTAAATAAGCCAAACTTCCCTTGATGTCCACAAAGCACGCAATTATGCAGACCAGGCGATGATGTCAACAGGGCCTTCACCACCAAGATATGTCTGGGGAGATATTTCCCATCAAGCACAGCCCGCCCCTTCCCAGACAGAGTGGACCAGAGATGCACCATCCCATCAACGATCAATATCTCTCCTTGTGCCACAGACCCTCAATACTAGTTAGCATGACTTTCATTCTCACTTAGACCCTACAAGGACGGATAAGGTTGTTTTGGTTTTATTTCATTGGGGGCTCACTTTCCTATCTCCACTCTTTGTCTTAAGGTGAGGAGACCTGGAGACTTTAGCATCCCAGTGCCGGCCCACTGGGAAGGACACTCTCTAGTTAATCTGCCCCACATTTTGTGGGGAAGAGATGGTATGTCAGACAGAGACACATGGGCCTGGGTGTACACTCTGGGATGAGTAAGCCATTCTCTGGGTGAAGACAGAGGGCAGGAGCTGCCAAGGTACAACCCTGTCAGCCATTCCTCACCCTCTTCCCTCAGATCCTCCCTCTGAGGGACAGGACAAGCCAACAGAAAGAGTAACTAAATTCACTTCGGACTATTTATGGTTTGCTCCAGCCTATCCATCATCTCGGAGAATTGCTTGGGTCCTTTATTTCTTCTCTACCACATTTCCTATGGCTCCCGCACTCTTGGCAGGCAGTGAAAACAGGAGGCAAAAGGCAGGGGCCACAGAGTGGGAGAGTCCAGCGTGACGATTGGGGCGAACAGGGATGCCATTGGCAAATAGGACATTTGGAGATTACCTCTGAATTCCAAATATCCACAATCACAGTTCCACAAGCTGAGTAACTGAGGGTCCTTAAAAAAATTTTTTTTAACTTTTTACATCCTGCACTGTGTATTGTGAAAGGATAATGAACAATCCTGGGTGGTAATGGATGGGATGTGCACACTTACACGGCTGCCGGTACGAGACTCTTATCACAGCCACTGTCTGCTAACGATCTCCCTCTACATCTAAGTTGCTAATGCCCTCTTATTTCTCTGTCCCTGGTTGTCTAACAAGCTCAAATGTCCACTCTGAATACTTCAGCTCTACAGCTGACATCCATATTGCCTAGAGTGAGATTTATTTTCTCACTTAAGGAGAAAAAAATAATTACCCATTGGAGACTAGAGTTCAGTTGGCAGATTTGCCTTCTGGAAGCTCCGATGTCAAGGGCAGGACTAGGGGCTGTTCCAGTCAGGCAAGGGGAGGAAGGGGAGTTCAGTGGTGTCAGAACACAGCAGGACGATCTGTGGGGCAGGCTGAGTCCTGTGTGAGGAGACTTCCCAGCAGCAGTGACTTCAGGGAAAGCAGGCCCTTTCCCTCTCTGGAGGCTCTCTTCGTCTTGACCTTTGGTGACCTCAGGATTTTCTGGCAGTCACTGGAACCAGGAATCATCTTTTCAGCAATCTGCCTGGCATGGCTTCCCGACCTATCTTTCAGGTCTCATCACAATTATTCGTGCTCTGGCAGTGTCCTAGCTACAGGCACAGGACTCCTGTGGGCTGGCACTGAAGGTTACTTTGTCCCAGCCGACGAAGAAGGGAGGTGCCCTTCCTCAGAACCCTGGTTCCAGGGGACAGACTCCCCCAGAAGGGCATGCTCAGAAAGCTACTTGCATCCCAGTCTTTGCCAGCAGGCCAACCTAAAATAGGAATGGACCACCAAGTCACGAGCGAGTTGGCATTGTGGCACCCACTGCTTGGTCTTTATGGGCTTGGGACACAATGCAGCTCAAATTTGAGCTGCCCCTGAATTTTTACCTCACCCTTAAATAGGTTCTGTGTTTACTTTTCTTTCCCTTCTTTCTTCCTCTTGAACATCCTGCTCCTATTCTGTAGCCCGTCCCTCCTGCTCTATGCATCTTAGGTTACTTTAGACATGACCTCACATCCTGGACAGTTGCACAGCAGCTGGTAGTAGCTGGAGCCCTGCTAATGCACTATACATTTATGCGACAGGGAAATGGTCTATCAGAAGCGAACTCCAGAGCATAATCGAGCTCTCAGGCTGTCTGTGTGGCCTGCAGCAGCTTGCTTAACCACTCTGAGACTACTCTCTCCTCTGAGTGGAGATCATTAACAGCTGCTATCTCACATTAGGGTATTACTAAGATTAAGGTTGGGCAGTGGCCACACGTGACTTAGCACAATGGAAGCTGCTCTTATGGCTTTCAAGTTCTGAAATGGCTTTCACCACGAGCTTCTGTCTTAGACATTCTGCTCCACCTGCCTGCCAGTATCTTCCCCCAACCAGTCAGTTCCGCCAGGAGGCATTCCTTGATCAGGGAGAACCCACACAGTAACATATCACATCTTCATTGTTTCCTGGTCTCACACACACACAGTCCCTCACACAACACACACACACACACACACACACACACACACATTCTCTCTCTCCCTCCCCTCTCCCTCTCTCATTCTGTGTGTGTGACAGACTTTTACAGTTTACATTTTTTCCCAGTTCACACCCTAAGCCTGGAAGCCCCACCCTCCACAAGTATCTCTGGTACCAGAGGAGCACAGTCACCAACACACGGCTGGCCACTCAGAACAAACTGTGGCGGCCGCCTCTGGAATCCAGCTTTAGCTTAGATGGGCAAACCTCTCTCAGTCAGTGATGCATGGCTCTCTTGCTCATTCAAGTGTCTGATATCCTGCTATGAGACGCTGCTTCTCCCCCCCACCCCAGAAGGAAGCGCTCAAGCAGGGACCCTGACAGGTGCCTCCACCATCTTCTTATATCCACCCCTCACCCAGCTACCTAGATGTCTGTCCATGTTGTTCTCTCCCCATCACGGGTCCACCACCTTACTTTCCTTGGTTGCTCCTGTTGACTCTTAGATCATTTTTCCTTTTGGCTCTGTCCCCACAAACCTGAATTGGTGAGCATGGAGCTTTTGTCTCTGCCACGTTAGCCTTTAGGTCTTTACACTTGTTACTCTGATTTTGTTGGCTGTCAAGAAGTGCCCCTCCCCCAACCAGGCCTTGAGAGTCTCACGTGGAACTTTCCAGATCATCTGAATGGAACTATTTCATGGACTGCTCAACTCCATAAATTCTGGCTGTGCGCTAACCAGCAGTGCTCTGTATGCAGGATCATCTGTTTAAACAAAACCCCTGTCATCTGACATGGCAGCTTTATTTATGAGTCTGTGTACTGTAACCCCATGGCATAAATATTAAATAATAACATCCCTTGGGCAAAAATAAAAAATAAAAAATCATTCCCATTACCTTACCTGACATCTTCTTATGAAAATATAAAGTAAACGCAACCACACAAAAAAACGGTATTAGTTAATCCTAAAGTACAAATATATAAGAAAGGATTGTTCAACAGGTAGAGAGAGGGGCACAATTAATATTTGCATTTTATACTGTCTTGCTTCAAGAAATGAAAGAGCCAAGAAGTAAAGAGTGTTGAAAACAACAGCAAACTTGCAGAGATGACAAATTTCTTCAAACCCAAATTCCAAGCCCTGTCAGCACCTCCTTGGCAGAAGAGCTTAGAAGAAGACCAGAATCCAAACACCGTCAGCGCACATGGACGGGGTTCTGGACAATGACATTGCTCGTTTTTTAAGCATTCTGTGAATTTCCTATTACATCAGTTTCATGATTCAGCATTTTCCTTTTCATTTATTTACAGTAATATACGGCGAGATAACCTAAGCTTTTCGCAGGATCCTGGAACATAAGGTAGGCAGGGCAGCAAAGGTGTAGCCTTCTGTAAATTTACTACTGCTCAGAACTCAGGGACAAATGGGAGAAAGCAAGCCATCCAAAGAACTGGGAAATATCCCCTCACCTTACTCTGAGGGTCTCAATTTCTCTGGTATTTAAAATAGGTGACTGCCATCTAGTTTGTAAGTCTAACAGAAGGCAAGAAGTGTGCAAATTGAAAACTGTGCATAAGCCAAACGCAGCTCTGAAACGACAACGTTCAAGACGCAACTCAAGTCACCACTCTGGCGGTAAGCGTGGTACAAAGAAGTAGATTTCATTCTGGCACCCGCAACTTGGCTGGAGTGACCAAGGAGTTGAAGAGCCTCTGGAAATGCGAGGTGCGGTGGCACAGAACCGTCTGGACCAGAAGGACCCGATGCAAACTCAAAGGAGGGTCGGGCTGGGGGGGGGGATGCAGGAGAAAAGGAGAAGTTGGGCACAAGGAGCAAGGGATCTTCAAGAAGGTGAATGAAAAGCCCAGGACAGGTGGAAACAGGGCTGGAGATCCACGCTCCAAGGGGCAGGAAGCGAATGCAGGGTAGGGAGGGTCCAACGTCGCTGGGGACAAGAAGGGTACTCCAGGGGAAACTAGCCCTGGTCTCCAGCGAGGCGATGAGGAAGAGGAATGACTCCAGCAAGAGTAGCCGGCAAGTCCGGTCCATGCACCCGGGTACTCATCCCAAGGGCTGGGAGCGCCCGGGGCACAGTGGCAAGGAAAAGAGACAAACTCGCGGGCGACGTCCCCACCTCCTGCGGTTGGGGTCCCAGGCCACCTCCACCCCGTCCCCAGAGCCCGCGCAGAAGGAAGGACCCTAATAGGGTCCGGCGCTCACCAGGTAGCAGAGAAAGAGCAACGCGCTGGCAGGGCGGCCGCCGAGGCCCGGGGGGACACCGCGGCTCCGGGGGACCATGGCTGCGGCCCGGGGACCGAAAGCAGGCGGCGGGGGCTGCTGCTGCTGCTGCTGCTGCTGTCGCCGCCGTGGCCACCAAAGCCCCGCGCCGCGCCACTGAATGGCGAGGCCGCCCGGATCCCGGCCGGAACAGGTCACCTGGTGCAGGGACCGGCCCCCGCCCGAGGCGCCACCTTCCCTCCCGCCCCCGGCCGGCGGCCCGCCGCGCGCGGGGCCACCTGCCGCTGCCACCGGACCCGCCGCCGCCGCCACCACTGCCGCCGCTCCCGCCGCCGCCCCCGCAGCCCCAACCGAGCGCCGGCTCCTCCCCGCTCGCAGTCCCGTCCCCTCCCTCCCTCGGCCTCCCTGCCCAGCCCGCCTCCCTGGTCGCTCCCTCCGAACCCACGGCGTCCACTCCTCCGGGCCGTAGGCGCCCACACAGGTGGGGACCTCGTAGTCCCGCCCCCCACCCCGGCCTCTGTTCGCCCCCGGGTCCGCGGGGCTCTAGGTCGCCCCCATCCCTTTCTCTTGCTTCCTCCTCCGCCCCTTCCGCGCCCTTGCAGTCCGCGATCCCCCCCTCACCCCTTCTGCTACCCACTTTCTCCGTTTCCTCCACGTCCTTTCTCCCCAACTCCCTCCCTTCTCCATCTCTCCCTCCCGCATCTCTAGCGGGTGCCCACCCTGCTGCTTGCCGCTCATTCCCACTTCGCGCCCCAGCACTAGACAGTGGGGTTTGTTTGGTGGCTTGGGGGCGGAGGGGTAGTGGTGGCCCGGGCGCCATTCCGGCAGGGCGGGGGCAGAGGGTGCTTTCTTGGAGTTGAGCCACGAAGCCGCTTGGCTTCTAATCCTTAGGGATGGATTTTGACCCCTGCTAACCTCCACCTGTCCACCTGCAGGGCTTGGAGCCGCTTTCCTGCTTGCAGGTTTAGAGCCCAGGCTGTGCCCCACCCTGCCGCCTGATTGGCGATGCATTCTGGATGTTTCCCCAGGGTTTTGTGCGGTGTGGCCGCTGCTGCCTCCGCGCTCTTTGTTTTAATTGTCCGGAGTATTGGCGCCTAGAGCGGGTTTGTATTTGATTTGCATCCCTGAGCTCTGGCTTCCACTTGGACGAGGAGAAAACGAATTAATTAGGCCAGTACAATCGTACCCAAGCCCCAAATGAAAGGAGGTGAGGCCCTTGAAGTGCGTAAACAGCTTTTTTTTTCTTTTTTTAAATCAGGACACATCCTAGGCTTTGGGGAGGCAAGGTGGGACTGGATGCTAATAGACCTGGGTTCTGGAGCCACTCGCAGGTGACATGAGCCTTGTGGATAGAGCAAGCAACTCCAGGGCTTGCCCTGTAGTTCCAGGAAGTGCTTGGCTGTCCTGCTGCTGAGAAGACTGCTGGGAGCCAAGGGCTGATGTCTTGAGATAGTTAACCCATGTTGAAAAGTTTGTCCCTTTGGCACTGATGTGGATTTGTGTGGCTGGGAACTATTAATAGATTGGAACTCACGTAACACAACCCTTTCCCTGAGGAGTTGTCACTACTGTGGTCCAAGTAATGCCAGTGGCGGGGGGGGGGGGGGGGGGGGGGTTAGGGCAGAAGAAGCGAGGATAAGCCCAGAGTCAGTTCCTGGTCCTGGCTACAGTGAGGACATCAGCAAAGAGCTGGGACTCTCTTGCTCATTTTTGGCTTCTTAGGTTGCCTATGAGTTCTGGGCCAATCGCAGCTAGAAGGCTCTCAGACCTTAGTTTAGTCCAAGGCACCTGGAGTGCAAGCACATAGATGGCAGAGTGCCCCTGAGTTCTGTCTCAGTGGGTCCTGGATGGTGTCAGCCCGGAGAAGCCTCCTGGTGAGTGAGTTTCCAAGGTGACAGTACAGAATCAGGGAGGTCTCACTTTCCAAGCCATGGGCTTACAGGAAGGATACTGCCTGCCTGCCTGGCCAGCTGCAAACACATTAAAGCACTGGGAAGTTTGACAGATGTTGCCAGGATGCCTGTCCCACTTCCACAGAAACAAAGCACTTAAAATTCTCCTCTGTGATGCAGGGAGCTATTTATTCCATTCAGAGTCCAAGGGAACAAAAGATGGGGTGGCTTTGTCCCAGATCCCATCTGTATTTTTCCCATCAAAAGAAAAAATATTCCACAGATTTTTCCCCCCCTGGTTTTCTTTTTTCTTGTTTTTTTTTTTTTTTTTTTTTTTGAGACAGGGTTATGATTCTATGTACCCAAACTGGCCTGAAGCATGAGATCTTCCAGTGTCAGCCTCCTGAATGCTGGGATTGCAGGCAAGGACCACCACATTAGGTTGTTAGTATGTGTGGGGGGAAAATGTTGCCTTGTTTAAGAAAAGAGGGTGCCAGAGGCAAGACAGAATTTGTGGGTATCCACCTGTCTTCCTGGGCCTTGCTCCAGAGTTTCTGTCCTTTCTTGTGGGCCCCTGATGACTTCTTTCCTCAGGGAACTGAACGGTCTCCCCTGTGGCTCGCAGACGAAGATACAGTTTTCAAAGCTTTGGCAGCTTTCGGCAGCTGCATTTTCTCAAGTGTAGTCCATGCAGGGGTGTTCTACTGGAGCTGGGCCATACTCAGTGTAGCATCCTGTATCTAGATGTGTATCTGCTTGTCTTCTATAGCACTGGGTACTATCCCACTCTTTAGGAATCCAGAAGTGGCCAGGAACATCCATTTTCATCTGGAGCAATGGGCACATTTCAGAAAACTGATGTAGACACAGTTTGGTCCTCTAAAGTGACCACTGAATAACTTTGTTGTCCAGGGAATGAGAATGGGCTTGCCTGATGATGGCTCCTATGCTGGAAAAGGGCGGAGAAAAGTCAAGAATTCTTCACACAGAGAACTTTGGGTCTAGAAGACACTCATTGCCCAAGCCTCTGCTCTAGCAGGCTACTTCAAGGGTATGGTTTTATTTCAGAAGAAAGCCCCTTGTTTGGAAACAAATCTGTTTTCCCCCACTGCCTCGTGGAAGGACTTGAAACTCCATCATCACAATTCATTGGTTTGAATTAAGCTTTTATACTCTACTAAAATCCAAAGGCCCCCAGGAGGAGGCTGTTTGAATCTGGCCTCCCTTGTGCCTACCTTAGTGTAAGATAGTATATCATCTCCCCATTAAGGAGGCAGGAAGAGAAAAGCAAACCCATACCCAACGCTGACCAAAAGCCAAGGCAATCCTGGGAGTTCAGGTGATCCAATAGGAGAAGAAGCTAAGGATCTAGAGCCAGGCAGAATAGGGAGATGCCTTCTGCTTAAATAGCTCTGCTCATCTCTGCAGGAACCATCCCTCAAACCAGTTATTCTAAACCCTGAGGTGGTTTAAGATCAGCAAAATCATAGAAAATGGAATTGGCCAGGGAGAAACTTGATGAGCAAAAAAAAACATTCAGAAAAAAAAGAATCTAAAATGTATTCTGTCAATATCATTTAACCAAGAAGAAAAGGCTTTTTTTCTTTGTTTGTTTTTTAATTAAAGAATGAGGGAAGTAGAGAGGAGAGGCAGTGCATGCCTGTCAAGCCAGCACTTGGGAGACTGAGGCAAGAGGAGCAAGAACACAAGGCCAGTGTAGAAAACAGACAGAATATTGGCTCAGCAGCTTAGCAGGCTAAGGTACATGCCACCAAACCCGATAGCCTGGGTACCATCCACAGCATCTACAGACGCCCAGGATGGGGAGCAGGCTCAGGGCTGAACACTGCTGTGCAAGTATGAGATCTGGAATCCTAGGACTCACGGGAAAGCCAGATGTGCTGGCTCACAGGGCCATCCTTGGAGTTTGCTGGCCATCCAGTCTAGTCAAAACAGGGAGCTCCAGCCGGGCAGTGGTGGCACACGCCTTTAATCCCAGCACTTGGGGAGGCAGAGACAGGTGGATTTCTGAGTTCGAGGCCAGCCTGGTCTACAAAGTGAGTTCCAGGACAGCCAGGGCTACACAGAGAAACCCTGTCTCGAAAAACCAACCAACCAACCAAACAAACAAACAAAAAAACCAGGGAGCTCCAGGCTCATCGACACACTGCCATGTCACACACACACACACACAAAATGGAGATGGAGAAGTGACAAAAGATGCCCTGTGTTGATGTCTGCCCTCCACATCTGCACAAATGAGTGAGCGCACATGCATATAGTGCGTGTGCGCACGCACGCGTGTGCACACACACACACACATCACAAATAGATGATGATGATAGATAATAGGTAGGTAGATAGATAGATAGATAGATAGATAGATAGATAGATAGATAGATAGATAATCATTTAGATATCACGTAATTTGCTTGTGAAGAACTCACAACTGGTGTTTGTCTCCTGCTAAGGGTCAGTAGAAACTTACCTCTGACCTAGTATGGTCCATATGGGCACTTAGAAGCTGTGCCCCAGGCAAAGAGCATACCCAGCATAAAGGGATCTGGTCCCACAGAGGCATATGACCCCTGGGCACTGTGAGGTGGAAAGGCACTCTGGACTGTGGCCTATCCCTTCTGATTCCCTCCTATGTAAATTTCCAAGGCCCAGGGGAAGGCCACTAGCTCTAGGAAGCCTTCTCTTCTAATTACGGTTACTGTGTTATGAAACACCATGGCAGACTAATTAGGGGAGGAGAGGGTTAATTGGGCTTACCCTTCCACAGTCTGCTCATCATCACAGGGAATCAGGACAGGAACTCAAATTGGCAGGACCCTGTGGAGGAGTGCTGCCTACTGGCTTGCTCCTCATAGCTTGCTCAGCCTGCTTTCTTCTAGAGCGCAGAACCAATAGCCCAGGGGTAGTCCCACCCCAGGTGATCTGTGCCCTAAGAAAATGTCCTATAGACCTACCTATAGCTGGATCTTATGGAGGCGTTTTTTCTCAGTTGAGGTTGCCTCCTCTCCAAGGGCTTGAGTTTGTGTCAAGTTGACACACAACTATGTCACACCCCCCCCCTCTCTTGCCCTCTCCAAAGCACAGAGTCAGTTCTCTAGTAACCATTGGCCACTTCGGCCTCAGATCCTTCTTGCTTGGCAGCTTATTCCCCTCAAATAAAACAGAACGTCTTGGAGAGCAGGGCATGTTTTCTAAACGCTGCTGTATGCCTGCCACACACCTTGAGAGCAGCCCATTCGCTGAATCCTTCCCATGCTCCCTTGCTCATCCTCTGTTCTCCATCCCTCCCTGCCTCCTTTCCTCTCCCACCCGTGTTATCTCCCAATCTGTTTCCACACACAGGCTCCCTTCTCTTTTCTGCAATGCTGGTTATTCAAAGGGTGGAATAACTAACTGCCTTTCCCACCCAAATAGAAGAGAAGAAAGCAAAACCATTAGGGAACTTGGCCGTCAGTCGGGCCACCCTCCCAGGAGGGAAACCACGGCCTTTCCTCTCAGCCATAGATGGATGGGACCCAGCTGTATCCCAAAAGTCTTTTCGTGTTTGGTGTTTCCATTCTCTAGTAATCCCTAGTGTGTCTCACCTGGATTCTCGGTTTTGGCTCCTCACACTTCTTGCCACTCTCCTCTTGTCCCTTCCTTAGACCCACCCCACCAGATGCCATCCTCAACTCCTCAGGAACCTGGTGCCATGACCAGCAGCACTTCCCGAGACCACAGAGCCTGGCTCTGAGAAGCCAGAGACGCAGGACTGGAGGGTTGGAATCTTGGTGTTTTGGGGGGTGGTGTTGAAGGTCTCAGAATCACTCTGGCTGGAGCCCCGGTACGCTCCGGAATGAGCTCTATTTCTGGGCCTGTCAAATGAAATGTCGTTGCTCCTAGTTATTTTTGGCTCTTTGCCCTTCTGCATAGGTGCGTGTTCAGCTCAATTCTTCCCTCACCCTGAGCTGGGGAAACAGGCAACTTCCCTTTGCCAAGCCTTTCCTGGGTCAGGAGCACCTGCGCCGCCAACAGCAGCTCAGGACAGATGGCAGTTTTCTGCCCTGCGCGTGGGTCGGTGGGCTAAAGGGAGAAACTTTCTCTGGCCTTCTTGGACCACTGAAGAGTTCTATGGGCTGAACATCCAGGTCAGGTAGATGCAGGTGTCCACAGCCTCATCCTGCCCCGACAAGGATGCTTTCAGATTCTTCAGCCATCCTCATGGGGACTTAGAATGAGATGGAGGACCACTGCAAGCTCAGAGAGTGCAGAAACACCAGGGCATCTGGACAAGGTACCCAGTATGCAGAAAGCCAAGGGTCTGGGTCTGTAAGTGTAAGGGTGTCTTTACGTGAGCAAGTTGAGAGCACGTGTATGGAGAAAGAGTGCAGTGGAGAGGAGTTGAGGGTGAACACACAGATGTTGGGGAGAAGGGGGATTGAATGAAAGGGGAGACTGATCTGTAGCCAGGAGAGAAAGTATCAGGCAGGTCAGCCAAAAGAGATGGACTGTACGACTGTACCTGAGAGCTCCCGGGAGAGCCTGGGAAAGAATGTGCCCACATGTCACGACTCTGTTTCGTAACTGACCCTGCAATCCTCCAGCAGCCATTAGCATGGATTTGGGGCTCCTGATTTATTGGGAATGTACTCTATCAAAGAGTACTCTATCAAAGAAAACAGCAGTAGCAAGGCAGGTACTGGTTAACCAGCTCCACACCAAACCCGGAAAAGCAGAGAAGGTTGGACAAGGCCTGGGTCCTCTCAGTCGCAGCTCTCTCTCTCTCTCGCTCTACTTCTTCCCACGGAAGGCACGTCGTCTTCGTTCTTATCAAACATCCCTTTGATATACCTATTCAGTGAGTCCATACGACAAGTCTCTGAAGCAGGCGCTGCCACCATCATCAATCTTATTTTACAGATGAGGAAATTAAGGTACTTGAAAGTACCCGGACGCCACGGCTGGAAGGTGGTATGGCTAGTTTGAATTCAGGCCCTTATTTATTTATTAGTTAATTGCATCGTTGTGGGCCGAGAGGTTGAGCCGAGGGTGTGGTGTGTGCTCAGCAAGCATGCCACCACCAAGGTGCTCCACAGCTTCTCTCAAAGCAGTTCTATCTATCCCAGTCCTAGTGCTCCCCCTGCCCCCACCAGTAAGTCAGACTCGAGCCATGAGGGACTAACAAAATAACCAGGATCTCTCAGAATGTGAGGTCCCACATGGATTTCAGACTTGGGTCTCTGCCACTTCTTCACTAGTTGCAGGGGAACGTAGGTTGCCACGGCAGACACACCTTTCCAGGGCCCACTTGACCACTGCCTGGTTGAGTTACCTTGGCCGGGCACTAATAACTATTAGACCTCAGTCCTCACATCTGTAAGACTTGGTACAAAGTGGCTGCTCTGCCCACTTCCATGGCATTGAGAAGGCCAGGTAAGGTAGTGTCATGCATACATGGCACATGGCACATTGACTGGCCCTGGATAAGAGGAAAGCATTGCCTGTGTTTGTCTGTGTTCACCAACTTCACTTTTAAAGGCTCATAGAGAAAGATGCATGATTTCCAAGACCCTGGAAAGTAGACAAAGACACATACCCAATGCCACTGGTCTCCAAAGATGACTCCACCCATGAGCCACAGCCCCATTAACGTGCTGTGGGAAGTCTTGGAGATGCCAGCTATAATGTGAAGGATGCTGTGACTACCCCCACTCAGTGAGGAAGCCCAAGCTAGTCACATAGAGGAGAGAGTGATGTTCAGCCAGTCTCCAGTCAGCCTAGCTGTGCTAGCCCAGGTACTGGTGGATGAATGAGCACACCATCTCTAATACCCAGAAGTCCTTAGGCAGATGCCTTAACAAAGTCTTGTCAATCTGCTGACCCATGAAAGATAAAAATAAATGGAAGTTTGAGCCACCCATCTTGTAGGCAGCTTACTCATAGCGTTAGGTAAACAAAACAGAACCCTGGGAAACTTGCTAATTTTTTTTATAATCTATTTTTATTTTATGTGCATTGGTGTTTTGCCTGCATGTATGTCTGTGTGAGGGTGTCAGATCTTGGAGTTACAGACAGCTGTGAGCTGCCATGTGGGTGCTGGGAATTGAATCCAGGTCACTGTCCGAGCAGTCAGAGTTCAACTGCTGAGCCCTATCTCTAGCCCCCAACAACTTGGTATTTTTAACTGAAATGTGTTGTTAGCCCAGAGCTTCCTAGCACACAAAGCAAAAACAGGAGCAGGATGGATTAGCTGCATCTGTTGTCTGTAGTTCTGTGACCTACATGAATATAGAGTAAACCCACTTCAATGTTGACAAATCAAAATGAAAAGTAAAACCACTCAGGAGTCTCTGCTCTGTTTACCAGAGTTATAGACAGCCCAGTCCTGCAGATTCTGTAACCTGCCCTGGTAGGGTAAACCCGAAGAATCACAGTTACCACAAAGAAGGAAGTGGCCCGGTGGGTGACTCCATCAGATCAGTTCAAGCCTCCTCCCACCTTGTTTGGGTTTCATCATTTCTTGGGCCTACTGCTTCAGCCTCATCCCAAATTAAGTCACAAACAGGCTCAGTGACTTCAGGGTCCTAAGCAGGCAGAATTAATGACGAAAATAGAAATGCTGAAAATAGTGGAAACCAAAGCAGATTGGATGATTTATTCAAACCTTGAGGAGAAACGACTGTTCAGCCCAGAATTGAAATTTAGACCTGAGCTTTGTAATCAACTAGGATGTACCTCTTTCTGGAATTAACCCTAAAAAGCAGAAGGGAGAAAAGCAGAAACGCTGTGTGGTGTCCTTGGGTTTGTACGTCGGTCCTTTGAGAAGTTCCTGGCACTTCTGAAAGCCGTTCTTTATGAAGTGACCTCTGAGGTCAGAAAGGTGAGCCTCAAGGAGATTTAAGAGAATGGAGTGTGTGGTTTGTGTCCTCACCGTGGCTCTAGGGATGAGCCCACCTTGCCTGCTGGTCTTCTCAGATGCCCAGACGACCGCTCCTTTCCCTTGCCACCCTAACTGGACTCAGGTGCCTCTCTGAAGGTAACAGGGGTGTCTTTTGTGCCTCAGCCCCACTTTCTCGACCACTCACCATAAAGTGGGCATCAGGGTCTTCTGTCTGCTGATGCTTTCTTGGAGGCTCAAGCTCCAGCCCCTTTCCTGGCCCTGAATTTGTGTGAACATTTCCACATCTCAAGACAGTTACATCTGTCTTTTTGTTTCATTCTGCAACAACTCTACAGTGTAAGTTGCTGTGGTTGTATCATGGTGCTTAAAAAGATACATGGAGTTCAGCTCCCCATCACACCTAGGGCCTTGACTGGGTTTGGAAATAGGGGCTCTGTGGATGGAGTCATGGTAAAAATGACATCACAGGTGGATTGCAATTCTATGACTGGTGGCCTGGTAAGAGTAGGTGTGCACAGGGTAGTAGCAATAAGAGATGAGGATGAGCCAGGCGTGGTGGCGTATGCCTTTAATCCCAGCACTCGGGAGGCAGAGGCAGGCGGATTTCTGAGTTCAAGGACAGCCTGGTCTACAGAGTGAGTTCCAGGACAGCCAGGGCTATACAGAGAAACCCTGTCTCAAAAAACCGAGAGAGAGAGAGAGAGAGAGAGAGGGGGGGGGAGGACAGAAAGGCTGGGAACGGTGTCAGAGTTGTAAGGGCATAAGGCAAAGAATGCCTGGGGCCAGATCCTGCAGAGGTAAGGAAGGGTCACCTCTGGAGACCTGGGAGGGAGCAGAGCTGTGCACAGCCTTACTGGGGCCTTGGGTTTGGATTTCTATCTTCATGAAGTGCAAGACTATACTTTTCTGTGGTTTTATTTTTTGAGGCTGAGTCCCCTGTATTGTCACCAACTTTATGCGTAGCTGAGGATGACCTTAAACTCTTGACCTTTGTGCTTTCAAGTCCCAAGTGTTGAGATTACATGCATACTCCACCATACCTAGTTTATGCCATGCTGGGGACTGAACCCCAAGCTCAAGATGCTTAACAAGTGAGCCACATCCCAGTCCCAAACCCTCATTGTTCCAGCATATGGTATTTTACTTCAGAGAATGTAGAAAAAAAAGTATACAGCTAAGTTAGATGCCAATTTCCCAGTTTTAAATCCAGTGTTATTGGGTACTTACTATGCCCCAGGCTCAGTGCTAAACTCTGGAACCCAAGCCCAAGGCAAGAAAATAATACACAGTGAGCAAAACTTCCTGAGCAGGCTTGTGACTTTCTAAACTTACTCCATCGTGTTCCTTGAGCTCCCTGGTGTCCAGCATCCTCATACCCACACACCCCTGCACATCACCAGTGTCTGATTTGTGTCAGTGTCTGCTTGTGTGGCTATGAAGCAACCTTGGAGGGCTAAGCCAGCTCCTGGTTTTGCAGGCCTGTGAACTGAGGTTGAAGAGGTCCTGCTCCCAATAGAAAAGTGGCAGTGGGCCTGGGGTCTTAGAATGGAGAGCAAAGCCTTTACTGAGAGACGTGACTTCCTGAGGACAGGACTGGAAGAGACGTGCAGGGTTGTGGCTTTCACTCATCCTTTATCTCAGAGCCCTTAAGAAGTTTCCGTGTTGGTTCAATATAGGACTGGCTCCTTAGAGACTTCTGGAAGTGAGCCAAGGAAGAACTCGCTCTCCTGTGTGCTTTGAGAGGCCACAGAAGCTGCGACCGATGCCCTCCTGGATGCAGAAGGAGTCACTGGCCTCATTATATGCATATACCACTACTGCTGTTTGAAACTCCAATACTGCTGAACAATTCAGAAATAGATCCATTATGGGTCTGTGTTCGCCCCAGGGCTTTAACACAGGTCACCAGAAAATCCAAGATTTCACAGTCAGTCCAACTCTTAAGAGGGAAAGAAAAATAAAAAGCATAATCACAAATAAACAAACAAACAAACAAATAATAAAACATAAATTCTCGGCAATACTTCTGCCCCTACCCTCACCCCAACCTACCAGGAGCCCCTCTTCGCTTCTCTGCTGCTTTAGAACAAACAGCTCTTTAGCTGAACTTGAAATCTAAATTCTCTTCAGCTATTAATTGATAAGAGCATCTCCTCTTACCTCTCATGCTCTGAAGTAAGATTAGAGTGTAAATAAACCAGGTCAGGTTTATCGAGACAGATGTGAATTGTTCTCTTCATTCCTCTTAATCTTAAAGGAATAACGAGGGTCTGAACATCACTGTTCAACGAGCAGTTATGTCTCTGTTCTTTGAGACTTCAGCCAAGTCAGTGTAGAAATCTCTGGGAGTATTCAACAGACCTCCAAAACTCATTGAGATCACACTCCCCTGTAGCTTTCTGCCTGATGAGAGACTCTTGAAGTTATAGAAAGACTTGTTTGGGTTGGTATTCATTTTTAGACAAGATAGAATCTCCTGTGTGTCAGGGAGATAGGGTGGAAAAAGAGGAGTTTCCTGGACTACCCATAACCACAATGTATTCAGCATTTTGTAAGCATTTACACAGCACATTAGAATCATTGCCTAATTAATCTCATTCTAGAGCTCTTCTGAACTTATGATGGCCACAGACATTAATGAATGCTTTTATCTATAGGTCAGGGACTGAGCCTCTGTGATTGACAGTGCTCAGGGTAGCATAGCTACTGATGGAACTGTCACAGGGATGAAGGGTTAAACCATGGGAAATAAAAGGACAGGAAGAAGAAGAAGAAGATGATGATGATGATGGAGGAAGGAGAATGGAGACAAGACTGTAACTTCAAACACCTCATTAGGAAAATGGGGCAGTTAAGGAAGAGCTCACCAAGTAATCTGCTTAAACTTTAATTAATTATTCATTTATATATATTTATGTGGCACACTTTCTCTGGGGAACCCGATGTGCTTTGCAAACATATTAAATAATTAACTCTCTCAAATCTGAGTGGAGAGGCAGCAGAAAGACTCTGTGAGTGGACAAGAGGCTTGGAGAATGGCAAACATAGTCCCTGTTCGAGCAGAAAACCCCCTGTGCCCACACTGAGGTTACACAACAGGGGAACCTCTCTGGGGCTAATGAATGCTTCAGGGATGTATTTGGGAGCCTTTCTTATTGAGCAGTCGAGATTGAGCAGGTCTTGTTTGGAGAGACAGATGATGAGAGATGCATTAGATAAATAGATAAGCAGATGCTGGAATGAGCTACTACCAGAAGCCATAGGGAAGCACACTGTTAGAAGACAGAGTGGAACACATTTTGAAAACATGCCGCCTTCAAGATCAAAGTCAGGACGTATTTTAAATCAAGAATATCAATGACGGTATTACATAAAGCGGAATTGCCAAGGCCGAATGGCAAACGGGGAGCAATAAACACGCACTAACTTGTGTTTTATCACATTTTCAGCTCCTAAAACTGTACTCTCCGTGCACTGTTGACAGGATCCAGGACTTAGTACACATGTCCCTATACTTGGGAACTTCAGGTGGGAGAAGGGGAGTCCCTGTGTGCTTGAGATCAGCCTGGGCCACATGTATACATATCCAGCACAACTCTCCTCCCCAGACCATCAAGCAACACTCACATACCTTTAACAAACCTGCTGAACCAGTAGAGGTCAAACACAATACAACAGAGCTGAATTTAGCAAATTATTAAAAAGACAAGAGGCAGTGACAGCCACTAGGGCAGAGTGAGAAGGTCTGTCTTGAGTGGGACAGTCGCTCAGCAGGAGGATCATGGGCACTGAGCATGGGCACAACGTGTGTGTCTGTGCATGTGTGAGGAAGAGTGCACATGCGGCGGGGGTGGGGGAGAGAACTTCCTAGAGGTGTTCTCATATTCCGCAGTGGCCTCTTAGTCCCTTTTGCTCAGTTATAGCAACTGACTTCTACACCCTGAATCTTTAAGAAACTGAGATGCCCATACCAGCCTCGGAAAGATCGAGTAACTAAACCCACGATTTGCTTTTAGCCAGGTATACGTCACTGGGAGACGAAGTCCACATTAGATAAGGCTAAGGTTTGGCCAAGTAACTCAAAGAAGTGCAGGGTGGAAGCAGGACAGGAGTCAAACAGGAGAGAAGTTTTCCTTTCATTCTAGAGTAGGAGATGACCTTCTACGACGCCAACCACGGGGGACTGAAAATCTAAAAAGACAGAGTGGTAAGGGGAGAGATGTTTTTAAACAAACAGAACATTTTGTTGTTGTTGAGACAAGGTCTGGCCTTGGTCACTCCACATAGCAAACGGTGACCCTGAACTCTTTAAAAATTTATGGCTCTTACATTATTTAAGTGTGTGTTTGTGCCCGTGTGAGTGGGAGAACACATGTGCTGCCGTGCACAGTGCATCCTTGAGTTCTCTTATCCCACAATGATTTGCTTTGTCTGTTTGTTGTTTTGTTTTGTTTTGTTTTGTTTTCAAGACAGGGTTTCTCCTTGTAGTCCTGGCTGACCTGGAACTCTGAGAAGTCCAGCTTGGTCTTGGTCTTGGTCTTGGGATTGGCCTGTCTCTGCCTCCTTAGTGCTGGGATTAAAGGTGTGCCACCTGGCTTTGCATCTTGTTTTTGCGGGTTTGGTTTCTGGCTTCACTGTGTACTCCAGGCTAGCCCATGAGCTCCTCGCCTGTTCCTCCTCTTTCTGTCTCCCATTTTATCACAGATGTGTGGGGACTACTCTATAGATACATACCAGCGCATGTGCTCTTCCACATGCGCGCCTATGATCAAACTCAGGGTCTCACTTTTTCGGAATCCTCTTGTCCTCATCTGAATGCTCAATCTTCCTGCTTCCATTTCCCATGTGCTGGGATTGCACAAAGTACACAGGTCTGTCTGGAAACACTCTTGCTCCTCCGCTAACTCATCTCAGAATACTTCTATCGAGTTTTATTGTGTTGGGCATCTTTAAAGACTCTCTCTGTCTCTTCTGTCTCTCTGTCACCCCCTCTTCCTCTCATAAGTGACGGGGTGTACAGAATAGATTGATTTGAGCCCAGGCTCCACCAATTATTAATCAAAGGCTCTGAGACGTCCTGACCTTCTAAGTCAGCTTTATCCATTAAAAATGACAGCAGCCACTTTGAGGATTGCTGTGTGGACTGCTTCAAAAACCTGGCCAAGGAAGTGCTTGGTGAAATACACAAATTCACTGGGTTTTTAGTGTTATTTTGGGGGGACTGAGATAAAAGTCATATTGTTCAGGCACGCAACTCTCCCACCCTCTTCCGGGGCTGTAGATGAATTCTCATATCCCTGCTACTGGAACTTTCTAGAACCACACTCTGCTTTAAAAGATCTACTCTTTTTTAATTTATTTGCCTCTTGTACTAAGCCCAGTTTCAGTTGGCTAATTTCAGCATTAGTCAGGGATCAGTCTTCAGCCCGAATGTAAACCCACACTTTCCTGCCCAAGCTTACTGTGATGTGAATAGCAGAGAACCACTAAAGCACAAGAAGAGACCGTCTCTCAAGTTTCCCTTCAGGGGCTGTAGATAAATTCTCCTTTTAAAGATAGACTGAAATGCGTGCTGTCTGCCTGGCTGTTTCTGCTATAGCTTACTTACATTCAGGTCCATCCAGGCTTCCGAACTCCATTCATAATTTCATAGATGCTATTGTCTGTGTTGCTGCTTTATGGCATAGTCTGCAGCTTCTCCCGACATGATGGTATTGGGAGGTGATTTGATTCTCTGGGCAGAGCCCTCATGAGCCATATTAGGAAGAAACCCACAGAGCTTTCCCTACTTTCCACTCTAGGAAGACATATGGAGAAGGCATCCTATATAAACCAGAAAGTGAATTAACTAGATACCAACTACGCAGGCATTTTGACCTTGGACTTCTTCTATTCAAAACTGAGACATGAATGTCAGTTTATAAGCCACCCTGTCTGTGGTATTTTGTCAAAATAGCTTGAGCTGATCAAGATGGGTGGATACTGCTTATGTTTTTTAATCCAACATGAAAGTTTTTGCAAGTGACAAAAGTCATGATACTTTTAGGTGATACTTTATTATTCATATAGTGTATCTATTGAAAGATTTATCTATTATAAATGTGATAGCTATAACTGTGTATACATATATAGTTATCATCTATCTAGATCTATGTATCTTTTGCCTATCTCTACCTGTCATCTATCTATCTATCTATCTATCTATCTATCTATCTATCTATCTATCTATCTATCTATCATATATTTATCATTTATCATGTATCTATCTATCTATCTATCTATCTATCTATCTATCTATCTATCTATCTATCTATCTACCTACCTATCTATTTATCTATATCTATCTATCTATCTATCTATCTATCTATCTACCTATCTATCATCTATTTATCATCTACCATGAATCTAAATATCTATCTATCTATCTATCTATCTATCTATCTATCTATCTATCTATCATCCATCTATCTGTCCATCATCTAATGGACTTACCTATACATCTTCCCAGTACACTAGTTATAAATTTATGGTGGGTGGACATGTTTGTGGGACACTTAGCAGTCCTGCAACTGCCTACTTAACCCACATAGCAAAAAGAAACAGGCAGCAGATTAGGAAAGGCCTGCTAGGCTCCAGGAGGGAGAGCAATGCTCCTCAGCTAACAGCAAGGCATTCCCTCAATTGCAATCTCATTAAACACCACATGGGCTGGGGATGCATTCAGCCACTGCTTTTAGTTTTATTTTCAGGAAAAGGACAGTAGAGATCCAGTGAGATTTGCTGATTTTTTCAAGGTCACACACGGACAGCATGGTAAAGAGGTAGAATGTTGGCCGTCTCCATTCCCCACACATTGCACTGCCTGAGAGGTGATTTCTGTCCGAGTGGAGGACGCTGGGCAGCTGACCCCTGTCAGAGAGCCTCACTCTCTTGGGAAATTTTACAGGGCCTTTCCAATTCCTCCACACCACAGTTAAGCATCTAAATGATTCCATTACAGCTTTTAATACCCTCCGTCTCCCACCAAATCAAGGCAGGAGAAATATGTAAAGTCTCTAGGGGAAACAGCCAACCATTTCCTTTCTTATTTCTCTATGAATGAAGCGATTGCTGGGCTTTGATTTCTTTTTTTTTCTTTCTTTCGTTTTTTTTTTTTCAAACTTTAAATTAAAATGCTGACCTGTGGCATCTTGAGCTCAAAGTTCCTCAGTAAGTAGAGAGGGACCCATTAGAAGCAGGTTAAGGCAGAGCCACCTACATCCACATGCTCTGCGTCTGAAGAGTTCGAGAAAGAAGGCTGGTCTCAGGTCCAAATGTTTTGACCACATACCACAAGGAGGGGGGAATTCTAATTTAAAACAGTCCTTAGGTTGAAAAGATGCTTGGCTGGTAAACATTTGTCACATAAGCATGAAGACCTAAATTTGGTGCACAGAACCCATGTGGAAAAGAAAAAAAAAAGTTGGATGTGGTGGGACATGCTGGTAATCTCAGGGAACATAGAAGTAGGAGGGTCTCTGGGGCTCAGAGCCAGCCATTCTAGACAAATCTGCAAGCTCTGTGGACAAGTGAGAGACCCTGTCTCAAAAACCATGGGGAGAGGAACCGAGGAAGACATCTAAGGTCGACCTCTGGCCTCCATGTGCATACACATGCACATGCACACACATGCACATGCACACACATGCACATGTGCCCGTATACTCTTGCACACCTTGTATGCACACACGCATCTGTACACACTCATAAACACATCCACACGGAGAGACAAGCTTGGCAAGAACATATTTTGTTTTCTAAGAGCCCCCCACACCAGGTTTGTACTAATTATGGCATCTCATGGCAGTGATTCAGAAGTGGTGGAATCCCACCGCCCCCAGTCAACACGTGACAAGGTACGGAGACATTTGGGGTTGTCACAGCTTGGGAGAGGAATGGCACCTGAGGGCCATGGTCACAAGTGTCATTAGTTAAGCATCTCTTGAAGCACAGAAGGATCTGAGCCAAACCGGGGTGGCACTGAAAGTGAGGACCCTGCTTCCAGGCAGTTATCATCATATACACGACAGTCAACATTCGGATGCTTCCTTTATTCATCCCCACACCGTGTGTGTGTGTGTGTGTGTGTGTGTGTGTGTGTGTGTGTGTGTGAGAGAGAGAGAGAGAGAGACAGAGACAGAGACAGAGACAGAGAGAGACAGAGAGAGACAGAGAGAGATGCACATGTGCTCACCTGAGCTTGCACTTGTGGAAGACAGCAGTCAACACCAAGTATCTTCCTCTATGATTCTCCTCTCCTCTCCTCTCCTCTCCTCTCCTCTCCTCTCCTCTCCTCTCCTCTCCT